>JAAXLI020002692.1:1412-12463 GCA_014621495.2 Entosphenus tridentatus | reverse complement strand
CCTCCCTGCACAACAGACACAATAATCCCCTGTGGGCTGGTGTAACCTGGCGGTTCCTACCAGTATAACCAATGTCCTTCCCCATTCAAATACAAACTAACTCGTTCCACGGGGCAGAGAGCGTTGATTGCTTAGCGCGTCACGTGGGATGTGTTTAACAATCATCGGACGAGTGCAGCGAGTTGATTTAAATGATGGGGAGTACATTGGTAAAAGTGGTCGGTTGCGAGGACTGCATTTTGGGAAACCTTGGTTCGAGTGTCACGGTTAGCTGAGTACAGCGCGAAAGAAGTTCAACATAGCCGGCCGCTTAAAATGAACGTAATTATGCACTTACGCAGTATGCCCACGAGATGGCTCTACGACCCATCTCCACAAGTACAGTATTCTGTGTGAGCTGAACAGGTGACCATAGTTTTCACTTGTGACAGGGGCCACTTTCCAGGCAACTTGCCCTTGAACGTCAGCATAACATTGTGGGCTGTACGCCAGTGCTTATGATTTGTAGTCCAAGTAGATCGGCGTTAACTACTGCAGTCTGCATCGAATATTTTTTAAAGTAAATTTCAACCTGTAACTTTTCATAGGCGACTAAAAAGCTCGCCTGTTTATTTTTTCATGCCTCAGTTATTTCGTAGTGACCTTCCACATTATTTTATTTCATCGCACGATGTCTTCCCCTGCTTTTTTTTCCCTTTCTCGGTATTGACTTCTCCGTATCTAATTATGTGCCTTGTGGTAGCTACCAACACCAGTTTTATTGCTTAATGTGCACGGTCATGCCACGGTTACCATGGTGTGTGGAGGCTTGAGCAAGTACAATGCCTGCTCTGTTGATGTCGGAGTATTTCCTTTTCACTCGAATGTCAAAAGCCCCATTGGAGAGGCATTTATATAACACCATGTAACGAAATTTTTTGTTGTTTTGATCCTAGGTAGTAAGTGTTATTTCCTAATTGCGTATGCCTCAAAAGTACAGAAAATGGCTATTATTCCCCACAAACTTTGCTTTTGTGACCAGGACATTGATATTTTGAAAATTACCTATTTTCCAGAATATTCCAGATAGATTCAGTGCTGAGTAAACTTGAAGTAACTTCTAGAACATTATAGAACTTTCCAGTAATATAAATAGTAGTTTAAATACAGGGGCCTTAAGCTCACCAGTTCAGTTTAGTTCCAGCTGCCTAAGTGGATACACATCTGCATTTTTCTGAGATGGCATCAAGAGGCTGCAAGCATCCGGCAGACGCATTTTGCTATGTCTGCGGCCAATTTATCAAGACGAGTGAAAAAATACTCTGGAAGCATCTGCTAAGATGTGTGAGGCCTACAAGGCATATTTTGGCATGCCTGTCTGGGATAAAGACAAACCCTGGGTACCTCATTTCACCTGCGAGCAATGCTAAAAAACATGGACAATTGTTGCTCGGAATTTTATGTCATAAAAATTTGTTAACATTTTTAAAATTGTAAAAAAAATTATTTGAAAATGTTTTACAATTTTCAATGTTATTGAAAAAATATATCGTATATGAAAAATGTTGCGATAATCTCTTATACATTAGTCATGGGTGAAATAAATTAATTTTTGTAGGATGGTACAGAGGGGAAAAGAGAGCCATGAAGTTCGCTATCCCAAGAATTTGGCGGGAACCCACTGACCACTCAAGTAACTGCTACTTCTGCATGGTGGACCCTTTCAAACGTCGGACTGGCAAGAATGCACCTGTTATCACGTATCCAGACCTTCCTTCATCCATCGCCCTGGTGCCACACTGCCATAAGCTCCCCGTACCCACTCCTCCGGAAAGAGAGCAGCCCTCTTTAGATGAGAGCAGCAAGTCAGAGAGCGAGGAAGACATAGAACCAGATGAAAATTTCAGAGGTGGAGCTGAGGAGAGAAACCCATACTACCCCAACCAAAAAGACCTCAACGACTTGATCAGAGATCTTGGTCTCACCAAGTCCAAAACTGAGCTTTTTATGTCTGGGCTCAAGCAGTGGAACTTGTTGGATGAAAGTGTACAAGTCGCAGATCAGAGGACGCATCACCAACCTTTTTGCAGCTTCTTCACCCATCAGGATGGTCTCTGCTTCTGCCACAATGTGACCAGTCTGTTCGAGACAATCGGAATCGCCTGTAACCAGAATGAGTGCCGCCTCTTCATTGACAGCTCATCCAGGAGCCTCAAAGCCGTGCTGCTCCATAATGGTAACAAGTACCCGTCTCTTCTCCTGGCTCACTCGGTGCACCTCAAAGAGGATTGCAACAGCATCAAGACCTTGCTGTATGCCTTGACGTATGATGAGTACGGCTGGGAGGTCATCGGAGACTTCAAAATGGTGGCATTCTTGATGGGCCTCCAAAGCGGGTTTACAAAGTTTCCCTGCTATCTTTGCCTTTGGGACAGCAGGGACATAAAGGTGCACTACCACAGGCGGGACTGGCCACAACGGACCAAGTTATCTGTGGGAAGGAACAACGTCATGTGGGAGCCACTGGTGGACCCCCGGAAGGTGCTGATGCCACCACTGCACATCAAATTGGGCCTTATGAAACAATTTTTCAGAGCTAGAGATAAGGAGTCGGCAGCCTTCAAGTACCTTCAAGACTTCTTCCCTAAGCTGTCTCGAGGCAAAGTTCAAAGCCGGTGTCTTTGTCGGACCACAGATAAAGAAGATCCTGGAGTGCAATGAATTCCCCAAGAAGCTCACTAGTAAGGAGAAAGCAGCTTGAAACAGCTTTGTCGCAGTGGTTCGTGGTTTCCTGGGCAATCACAAGGTCGAAAACTGTGGAGCTGGTTGAGACTCTGGTGAAGAACTATGGCACAATGGACTGTAGGATGTCCCGCCAAGTCCATATCCTTGATGCTCATCTTGATAAATTCAAGGAGAACATGGGAGCGTACTCGGAGGAGCAAGGCGAGCGCTTCCACCAGGATATACTGAACTTTGAACGCCGCTACCAAGGACAGTATAACGAGAACATGATGGGAGACTACATTTGGGGGCTGATTTGTGAAAGTGATTTACAGTATAATCGTAAATCTATAAAAACTACTCGCTTTACCTAATTTTTTGTAGTAATGTTTATATTACTTTAGTATAAATACATGTTAATTTTGATTAATATGTTGTTTTTTCAAAATATCACTGTCCTGTCACAAAAGCAAAGTTTGTGGGGAATAATAGCCATGTTCTATACTTTTTAGGCATAAGCAATTACGAAATAACACTACCTAGGAACAAAAATTGTGTTACACGGTGTAATTATTGGTCTCTTGGGAATTGGATGCAGAGGTAATCCGGTTTTTGCACGGATGAGGTTGTTCTTTACATTTCGGTTTAATTTAACGGGCATTGCGGCTGGAGTGTTTGTTTCAAAACGATATTTTACAGATCCGTTATTGAAAATACATACATGAAATGTTTCCCAAGTCTTATGTTTTGTCACGTTTACATAAGCACCTTATGTATTACATAAGCACCTTAATGTAATCCAGGTCCTCGTATGCATTGTGCACCACATGTACACGTCGCCTCGGGGTAATGGTTGGAGGGATTATTGCAATACATTTTCAAGCACATACTTGTCACGCATGGCACATTGGTAACACCATGTTCTGCAGCTGCTTTCCACGGTAGCATAATTAACAAATTTTATAGCACGCCTCTAGACTTGCCAGTGACACTCTCAACAACATCGTCCTGGCTTGTTTGCCTTTCGCGTTTTTTAAAAAAGCTTCACGCATGTACAGTGCCTCTGTACGTATGTATATATAAACACACACACACACCACAAGCCCCTTTTCCTACCATTGCCGTCACTAGACGCGTGCCTTCGTCACAGCTGCTGACACATAATAGGGGCAAGCTTGGTGGAGGGGCGTGCTATTAATAAACGGACAGGACTGAAGCCGCACCGCGTACGACTTTAGCTTCTCGTGTTGATACGAGCCACGAACAGAAATCTCCGTTGGCCCCAAAGCCAAACAAACTCCTTTCGGCAAATAAATAGGCGTTGGGTAATGGGAACGTTTCGTCCACGCTTGTTACAGAGGGGCAATATTAATGACTTGCGTGACTAAAAAGTAGCTATCAATGTTTTGTTACGGTTTTTTTTTACTGAACATATGATGATGTTGTTTTGCCCAGATGAGTGCTAACGCGGCTGCCCAGATTTTTTGTTTGGTTTGCTGTAGTGTCATTTATTTAATACAAAACGAATATGTATGGGCAGGAAATTTACTTTGGTGCTATTGTTTCGGGACAGTCAAGTTTTCGCTTTAATCCTAGGTAAGTCTTCCTTTGAACTGCTGTACTATTGCTATTGAAGTTTATTTGATTTAACGTTGTTTCGAGTGAATATTTAGTTAATAGTTGAGAGATAACGTTCACAAATGTTTAACAGTGCCTTGTTTCCTAGATCAATTAAATTTGATGTGAATAACTTTTGGCGATTGTTATTGGTGGCTTACTGCGTGAAGTTCAGTGTGAAAAACTGAATCGGTGTCGGAAAATATAAAGTTTTCGATGTATGGTTTTTAATGAAAATGTTGTGTATATGCAACAGAGTGGGGTGTCATGTTACAGCTGTGCAGATGAATAGAGTATGATTGAAATAATTATTGGCATTTAATAAAGCATCCACTTCAGTATGCGCGTCAAATATTGCCCGATTTTCCAAGCGTTAAATAGTATATATACTTTTGACTGTTAGAATATGTTGTTTCTGACTGCATGCTATGATGTTTTTACTCCTGAAATTAGATTAACAGGAAAGCCTTTGCAGTTGCCTTTTGGGCAAGAACTAACTGCAAATGGTTCATGGTTACTGCGTACACCACGATGCTAACAGTGATTCCAGCACATTAAAATGTAAAACTTTAAATTCACGTAATTATGTTCAATGTGCTATAACTTGTCCACGTTTCTTCACCTGGCTCCTCCCTGCATTGGCAACTCACCCCGTCATTTAAACCGGAGGCGCTGTTCCCAAAAATTCTGTCCGTCCGTTTGTGCATTTTAGTTTCTGGGAACCATCGACCGTGACGCAATTTTAAGCACATGCCGCTGCTGCTGGTAAATGCCAGAGATGTTTGTAGGATGGCAAAAAGGATTGTATTAGCGTGTAACAAACTGCGTGCAATAAATAGTGGCCTTTTTTTAGACTGTGTTGTTTTTGTTTCAGGTATAAAGCAAACGTTGACCTTGGTTGCTTTGGGTCATTGCTCACCAACTAATTAAATGTATTTAAACTGGCTTCGTAACTAATGAACATTTTTGCTCATGGCATTGTTTGAATGTGTCGTAATAATCAGTATATTAAAGTTTCAAGATAAATATTTTCATTCCTCTGGGCCTAAAAAAGTCACACACTTCCATTGATTTCTGAAAGCTGGCGATTGTAGTTCACTACCTATTAGGAGTATTGCCTTAATGAGTGCTTTGCCATAATTGAAAAACACATATAGAGACTATTACTTTGACAAAACTGTAATGTCTAGGAACAACATTTAAAATGATATTCTTGTGAAAATGTGTAAACATTTATGGGTGCAGTACTGTCCTGCAGCTTTTTCTCCATCCTGCTTATCAA
This sequence comes from Entosphenus tridentatus, assembly GCA_014621495.2. Lineage (NCBI taxonomy): Eukaryota > Metazoa > Chordata > Hyperoartia > Petromyzontiformes > Petromyzontidae > Entosphenus > Entosphenus tridentatus. The sequence goes on along the minus strand of JAAXLI020002692.1, from coordinate 6,861 downwards.
ACAATATAGTGCTCTAGTTCTTACAAAGTATTTTGTTACAAGGCTGTGAACGTACGACGTTATTTGTCAACAATATGTAATGAATTGGATAGAACATGTGCTGTTATTAATTTCATGTCATTAAGGGATTTAAAAGTAAAAAATAAAATATCTATTTTTAACATTCAGAAGCGTAGCATCCACATTGCGGACTCATGAAATGAATTTTTTTTTTGCCCGAATTATTTTTATCAAGCCACAAACTTGAGTTCCTTCCTTAAACACGTCTGAATACTGAACATTTTTACTACATTGCAACACAAACAAGTATGTCACATGACTTACCGTGGTCGAGGGCTCATTTGTGTACGTGTTACATTTTTACATGTACAGTAGTTCCTCGTTTAACATGGTAGATGCATTCCTGAATAGTGGTGCGTTAAGCAAAAAACAGGTTAAGCGAGCAATTACTGTTACTGAATCGCATTTGCACTATAAAATAAGCCTGCTATCATCCTATGGCAGAACAAAGAACTGATATATTTTGAGCGCCGCCACGTTACCGTATCATTTCGCGTACTGTATCAAACCGCTCAGCTGCGTAAAATCAAGAAAGTAGTTCGTCTGACACTCAGAAACCGAGTTATAACGGGCGCGTTCCACATTGTGCAATGTGTTTCAGAATGGAAGAACTGTGTTATCGCGAAAATGCCTTGTGTGAGCACCACGCGTCAAGCAAAGTCTTACTGTGTTGCGTAATTACCGTAAAGCGTGACGAAATGGATGTCGAAATGAATCAAATAAAGGAATTTTGCATCTCAATATATAATTCGGGTCACTGTCCTGGTGATGTACAGTGGTGCCTATGACCTTAGTTTTAACATCACTTCCTCCACATTCCAAACATACCTTAAATGCAATTTAACATGTAGGCTTTCGCGACCAATATTCGTTGGTTGTAATCACCAGCAAAACTTCTTACTCGTATTGTAAATAGTGTGAGTTTACTCTCCAAAAAACCAGTGTGCTGAAGTTGTAACTAACCCAAAAAACCTGTATTATGGATATGTAAAATCCACAATATCAATGTTTTTCTAATTTATTGAGTGTATTTAATTGTCCCTTGTGACTGACTGCATTTGGACACATGCTTGTTGGTTTAAATAAAAAAAAATCTGTACCGAAAGCGATGAGTAAAATTCCAGCATGCCGGAATATTTAGTTAGAATTGTGTGATCGCTTTGGATCGGTCACAAAAACTAAACACATCCACCGCATATTTGACAAAGTCCGTGAGATTTATTGCCGCTTAGTACCGGGTCGATGACGTTGCGTTCTCCTTTTCCATTTATGTTTGCCACCCTCCTCAGCAATGACGACTCGCTACAGGGCCTGCTGGAAAAGCTGCCCCAGCGGCCACCGCTCGCGCCACGCAAGCGCACGACCAGCCAGAGCAAAACTGAGCCGCCGCTGCTGCGCACCAGCAAGCGCACCATCTATACGGCCGGTCGGCCACCTTGGTACAACGAGCAGGGAGCGCAGTTCAAGGAGGCTTTTGTCATAGGTAATACTGTGCTCACCAAAAATGTACATTATCTGGCAGCTCGACAGATTGATGTCCACCGCACTTCACGCTGAACCGATTTGTTCTCAATTCTGCCCTCGATCCGGTCGTAGGATTAGCTAAAATGGAAGGCTGTGAGATTCTGTAAATAATTCAACGTGTTAGGAGTCGAAAAAACTGCTTTGTTGATGCATACATTATATTGTTGGCATTTTAAAAGCATTTAGTTTATTAGACAGAGTTCTGATTGTATGATTGCCCTGGGGATATGCCCAACCAGTATAGTTTTGCAAACAAATTTATATATGACAAAAACCATGGCATTTACTATAATGAGGCAAGAATGTCTGTGTGTCCCGCGTGTGACATCACTCCACGTCGGCCAGCCCACTTCAGAAATAATCATGGCCAGGTGACGTCCTCCACATGGACCCCTCCCCCCTCATTAATAATCATGAGCAGGTGACGTCACTCCACATCAAACAGCCCCCCTCATTAATCAAAGTAAAAAGGACGTCATGATGCACAAGAGAATATAACCTTTAAATGAAATAAGTCTGTGTCACCGCGGCCTTACAAATTGCACATAAATTGGTGCAATGAATATCACGTCGCGGTCTGCTTTTCGCTTGCAAGTTTCAGATTTACTGAAATACACCCGTCCAAGGACGGGCAAAAGGCTTGTGCTATAAAGTTTGCTTACTTATTAGGGTGTGTTAAGCTAAAGCAGTAAATCTTGTCGTTTAAGGTAAAACAGCAATCACTTAAAGGATAAGCATTTTTTTCAGTCATTGGTGAATGTGTATGCTTGTCATGCGATTTACCTTTACCTGCCGTTGTACCCCGCAAAGTTTGAGTTACTGTAGTTAACAATGCGACCATTGCCACCTTTCTCAGATAATTACGGGTACTTTAACGCATTCGTAGGTGCTAACACTCGAGGTTAGGGTGAGAAATACATAAATTCAGCCTTAATGTAAAAAGTTATCTGGAACAAACATTAATTTGTTTAACCTGCTGTTGAATTACTTATACATTTGCCAAACCTTAACACCGCATGATCTCTAGGCAGGTTGTGACCAAACAAACATAAGTAGCTCTCGTATTTAGGTTTCTTTGGCCTTTGGCTCATTTAAGATTGTGTGAGTGTGTTTGTATGCAGGCCTCTGTGGTGGGAGTGCTTCTGGGAAGACCACTGTAGCCAATAAAATCATAGAGGCCCTGGATGTGCCATGGGTCGCCCTGCTTTCCATGGATTCTTTCTACAAGGTGCAGTGTGGTCTATCACAATTGATTGTAAGGTTTCATATTTAGCCTGGTTTTACTGTATGTATGTTGAACTTCTTTCACACCGTACGTAACCAACCATGCTAATCGGAGGTACTGCTCAATGGAGCATCTGCCTTTATGCTTGTTCAGTGGAATTCCTTTTACTAGTATAGGTTTATAGTCGATTAAAATATTGGCACAAATTACTCATTTGGGATTACACACAGCAATCTTTGGCACCTACTGGAAGGACCAATGATCATTTGCTGACCATTTGCCGAGTGAACTTGTGCCGTACAGGCACAGCTGCCATGGGGAGGTCTCTTTCGACTGCTTGAGATGAGATTGCGATGAAAGCGCTTTTGAGATGTTGATGCTCATAATGCGCCCTTTCAATGCAAAGACTATAATTGAACAGCAACTCAATTCAAAAGTTTTGCTGAAACTGTGCAATCTCCAAAGTTCTAAATACATCAAAGTATCATTAATATTATCCAATGTGTATATTTACTTCAAATGTTCATTTAATATTCCATTGAGTAAGTTAATGGTTACTTTGTAACTGACATGAATATTCAAAAGTGTAAACAAGCTTTCGTGCCAAGGTTTTGTTCCGTTATATCCTGGTTCTACACGCTCATCTGTGGTTACCCAGGTGGCCGTCATAGTGTGTATAGATAGTGCGGTGTAACACTTGTGTCACTTTTACATGTTGCACTTTGACATTTTACTTAAAAGCATTGTTCACGGTCGCAGATTTTTAGCAAGGAGGAGCAGGAGATGGCTGCAAAGAGTGAATACAACTTTGACCACCCAGATGCGTTTGACTTTGAACTCATCATCAGCACTCTCCGTAAGTTGAAGAAGGGAAAGAGTGTGAAGGTGCCCATCTACGACTTCACCACACACAGTCGAAGGAAAGAATCGGTATGCCAGTTGCACATTGCACACCGTGCCATGCTCAGATGCATACCACAGCATTTCATGAAGTAGTCATTCTTAGATGCCAACGAAGTGAGGATAGAAGGAAAAAAACATCCTACACTTACAGGCTGTTTATGATATGTAACTATGTATTGAATCTTTCTTACACCGAGAGATGGTTTAAACGTCTAACGACTTATACTTTTAATGTTTTCTAGAAAACGGTGTACGGAGCAAATGTAATCATATTTGAAGGTATCCTGTCATTTGCAAACAAAGAGCTCCTGAAGGTAAGCTTACTCATCGTCCACTGGTTCACAATCGTTAGTTAATTAACATATACTGCACGTGATGGACTGAGTTTAGCAGAATTAATTTCAGGTGGACTTTGGACTCATGAGGAAATGTTTTTCACGTGCCATAAATGTTCAATGGAAATATAAAAAAAGAAATCCTTTTGAACCTATTTCTTGTGTAGCCTATGACCAAATAACCCAGAATGCGCTAGATATTGGAAACTCGGCAGGGTTAAACTTAGTGTTTAAATGGGTGACTGCTGTGGACAAACAGGTTGTAATAGGGCTCATGGGGCCATGTGTTGGGCAGTGCAAATATAACTGTACTGTATTTCTATGCTCCAACATCTAAGCTTTCTGCATTCACCACCCTGCACAGAGGACCTTATTCCGCAGTGAATTGACAAAAATAGCCGTACATCTCATTGATTCCACGGCGTACGTACACGCGCGTGTACGGCAACGACCCATCACAAACTAATCATCGGCTCGTGCCGTTGGTTCTCGGTGCCACCCAGCTGCTCGACATGAAGGTGTTTGTGGACACCGATTCGGACATTCGTCTCGTACGGCGCCTGCGGAGGGACATCACGGAGCGTGGGCGGGACATCCACGGCGTCATCAAGCAGTACAACAAGTTTGTGAAGCCGGCGTTCGAGCAGTACATCGAGCCCACCATGCAGCTGGCCGACATCGTCGTGCCACGAGGTGAGCACGCTATTTGGACTCTTTTTTTTACTCTCTAAATTGTGTTCTCGCTTTCTTGTGGCCACCTGTTGGGGGTTGAAATGTATGCACGTACGTTGAACTTCTTCCGCAGCCGTACATAGCCAACCGCGCTCATCGGCGGTGGGGGGGAGGGAGGACAAACTTAACACAAAAAACAGTTCTAAAGAAATTAGTTTTAATTCTAGATTTAATATTGAAGGTGCTTTTGGTCACAGGCTGCTTTGCTGCTTTCATAGCTAAAGCTCTGTGCACCCAGGTTCGTCGCTCGAAAGGGTTGATGGCCAATGGCGGAGATTGGTTATGGAATGTATATATTTCCGCACCTCCGATTAGCATGGTTGGCTACGCACGGTGCGAAAGAAGTTCAACATGTATGCATGTCGAACTTCTTTCGCACAGCACTTAGCCAACCGTGCTAATCGTAGGTGCGGGGAAAGAACAACAAACTAAGCACAAAAGCAGTTCTAAACAAAACACATTCCTGCAGAGGGAGCTGGTAGGAACGTTAGGTTGCTCGGTCAATGACCAGGGTCAACGGCGGCGTGGTGTATTCCGCAAATATACCCGACTGTGAGGGCGGGCACAAGCCGGCGTGAGTAGGTTAAACGTTGAGTTTTATAAGGGCACCACGGGGTGACCAGCCCCTCCCCACCCAGCCCCACCCTCCCCACCCAGCCCCTCCCCACCC
>JAAXLI020002691.1:0-12469 GCA_014621495.2 Entosphenus tridentatus | reverse complement strand
GGCGGCAAATCGGGGCGATGGCTCACCAGAAGATTGGGCTTTCCCCGGGCTGCTGGACCTTGTAGTATTCCTTGCCCTGGGGGATGACCTTGGCGAGACCGAAGTCGCCGATCTTCACCTGCGTGTGGCTCTGCACCAGGATGTTGCGCGTCGCCAGGTCGCGGTGGACGCAGCGCCTGGTCGTCAGGTAGTCCATGCCCTGGGGGTGGGGGCGGTGTTAGACGTCAAAACTCATTGCTTGTTTTGTTTGCCAAGGTTGCGGTGGACTCGAGAGAGAGACCATGTCGCAGTCTCGTTTACGAGCCTGACCTGGGTCAAGAAAACGATAAAAGCTGTAACAAAAAAAATGGAGCAAGCAGAAAACGTCACGCTCCGCCAATTATTTATTTAGAGCGTTGGGTTTTTAGCGTGCGGTAGGACACTGGAGTGCCCAGACAAAACACACGCTTCAGCGAATAAGGAAAGAAGAAAAAAAACTCTGCATGAGAACGGGTAAGCAACATTTCCTGATAAATGTTTTTTTTTACCCTTCTATCTGGCAACAAAACTGACACCTTTTTTACAAGGAGTCATGTTTGCACAGACCACAATACCTGCAGTCGAAATGCAAACAAAAAACATAACTGATGTATGCACTGTCCTTGAAGTTGATTGGTCCACATCTGAGACAGCTTTCCTTAGAGCCTAGTCTCACATGGGTTGGACCAGATGACGCCAAAAGGCGCACAACTCAAAGACAATGCACCATCAGAGTATGAGAGCTCGGGGTTAGCATTTACACCATTGGAACCTCATTTTCCAGTAAAAAATATGATAATTGGTTTTTTACCCTTCTATCTGGCAACAAAACTGACACCTGTTTTACAAGGAGTCATGTTTGCATAGACCAAAATACCTGCAGTCATAATGCAAACAAAAAACCCATATTTCCTGTACTGCCTTCTGTGGGAAGATCTCAAGCGTAAGGTTACGGGCCCGATTCACGACGGACGTTCACTTTTGTCCGACCATTGGCAAAAGCTTGTCTCGTCAGGCACGTTGCCCAAAAGATCGCTACTTTAAAAGCCGCACACCAACAAAGTTGTTTGTCCTTGCCCTGCACCTCTGACTAGCGCGGTTGGCTACCCCAGGCCTGGCACGAGCAGCAGGGTGCCGTCACCACGGTAGCGTCGTCATTGCTCGCGCGAGCGTCCGTTACCTTGGCGATCTGCGAGGCGAACATGAGCAGGCACTTCTGGTCGGTCTTCTCGCGGTAGTGAAGCAGGTAGTCGCGCAGGCAGCCGAACGGCAGGTACTCCATCACCAGCTTGAGGCTGCGCCCACCTGCGCAGAGCGAGACACGCGGCTCCCGTTGGGGCGGGCGGGCGGGCGCTACCCGCAAGCGCCCCGCTCGGGTCGATGTGTCGCCACGACGGAGGCCGGCGGTGGCGGCGGCGGCTTCCGTCGGCGTTCGCAGGGCGCAACCCGCTGCTCTCTTCCACGGCTGACTGGCCCCATACAGCAAAGCGGGCTGGACGACTCGAGGGGTCATTTTTAAAGGGATCTCTGAAGTAGTACTGCGCTACCTGCTATCCGTGGGCCACTCTGTCCTGACCAACATTTGACTTTGGTGTCGCTGTGCGGCGAGTATGGAGCCCGCCTTGAGGAGTGATTTTTACCCCCTGCCCCGCCCCTCTGTTGCGTGGCACCTGGACCCCCTTCCACCCTTGGTCGCCAGCAACAGTTGGTACCGCCTGCCATCGTTTGGCTCTGTGAGCAGCCACGGCCGTGTTCTTGATTGCAAGACCCCATGGCGCGACTGAGCGGCCCCCTAGTGACCTTCAGTGTGCCCCCCCCCCGACACACAAATGTAAAAACATTCCCCCCCCCGCCCCCATTATCGTCGTGCTGCTGTCACACCCCAATGGTTTCTAATGTGTGGCGGCCCTCGCAACTGCCAATGTCTTGTTGGTGAAAGTGGAGCCCCCCCAAACCCCCCCTGCGATGAACGCCTGACCCACTGGCATAACGTGGTTGACACGGGCCACCGCCGCAAGGAATGACACGAAATGGGCTCTCCCCGCACTGATCCGCTCCCCCCTGCTCCCCCCTTTGTCCGACTTCCCCCTCTCTTCATTTGCACCGCCTGCGCACTCGACAGCTCTCCCCGCTCGGCGCTCACCGGTCCCGCGGCAAACGCCGAGGTACTTGACGATGTTCTCGTGGTGCAGGGACTTCAGGATCTCGATCTCCTTCTCGAAGTCGGCGTTCGACTGCTCCGGGTTGCCCTGCAACTTCTTGACGGCGACCGTGTCGCCCGTGTCGTCTCCCAGGCGATCGTAGCGGCACAGCTCCACCGTCCCGAAGTTCCCCTTTGAGAGGGACCGGGGGGGCGGGATGCAACGCAAATCAGAGGTCGCAACCAGGTACCCGATACCCGTACCCTACCAGATACCCGGCTACCCGTACCCGTTTGCGACCCTGGTGCGGCCGGGTACGGGTACGGGTAGACCGTGAGTAACTGTTTGTCACTCATTTCCCAACGTCTTGTCTCTTCTCACAATTCAAGTTCCTAGAATCAACCCACCCGCGCCTGCAACATGGCTTCATCCCAGAGGTCGCAATCAGGTACCCGATACCCGTACCCTACCTGTACCCGGTCGGGTACGGGTAGGGTACGGATACGGCCGGGTACGGGTACCCGTTTGCAACCCTGGTGTGGCCGGGTACGTGTACGGGTAAGGAATCAAAACCCGTTTGCGACCTCTGACGCAAATGAGTCGCCTATAACCTTGCCGAGGAACTTCGAACCATCGCGCGAACTCCGGGTCAACCATCGCAGCGGCGGCTTGTGGCTGGCCATCGAACAAAGACGGTCGCCATGTCGCGCGCCTTCGGATGCGCTTCTGTGGTGGCCGTCTGGAACGCTCTTCCGAAATTAGGAAGCCACTGGAGCTTATGCACTTTTAAATCTATATTGGACGACTCGTGTCGTTAAAACTGCTTTGTGTTTTAGTTTGTTGTCCTTCCCCCACACCTCCGATTAGCACGGTTGGTTACGTTCGTGCGAAAGAAGTTCAACATACAAACAGACAGGTTCAAGAATCTGTTGCTGTACTGTGGCAGTCTCGTGGCCATTCTGTAGCCCAGGCCCACAAGCACCACTCGGTTGCATTTCTGCGTGGAGTCGGTGTGTTCGCCCCCTGTACTGCAGGGAGCGAACACACACGACAGCCAGACCAATATACTCCCAGAGCTAAAAACACAGGACAGCCGCTGGTGTTGGCCAAACATCCCAACGCAGCAGCACTCGTGACACCGACAGCACGGCGGGAATAAAATTCTGGCCAAATAACAAACACATTTGCATCGTATTTATCACACGTATGGCGTGTGTATAGTGAGTATCGTGCGTATCGCGTCCGTACCGCTCCCAGGATGCGTATGAACTTCAGGTAGCGATCTTCGAACGTGTTCTGGTCCTGCAGGCCGGTCCACGCCGGGTAGGCAATCACCGGCTCCTCTGGCTTGCGATCGTCCTGTAGGGGCAGCACCTCGTACCCTGGCACACGGAGATCGTGCGGCGACACGGGCATCGTCAAGCCACCATCGCGCCCGAGCCATCGGTTGCGGGCGACCAAATCGCGCAACTCGGATCATCGCCCCGCGAATGCTTTGCCCGCCGTTTTGGAGACCCATAGACATTCGTCGACCGACGGGTGGTTTAAACTGGGCTCTCAAGTGGAGTGCAGGTGACGCTCTTAGTCAAGTCACCAGTCACTCGCATCGACCCCCAGGGGCTCGATCAGACCGAGTTGTGAATAGAGCACGTTAAGTACGTTCGGTTCGGCAATTCACGTTCACGAATTTTTTAAAAATATTACTTTGGCTGTCATGCAACGAACATGACTCTCGTATGTTAGGGTGGGTAGCCGATTGCTACCCCCCCCCCCCCCATACTGCGTCGACTGGAGGTCACTTGAAGGGATCTCGGCAGTAGCTCTGCGATGTCCACTTCCGTGCCCTCCGATTAACACCAAGGGTCGTACTGCTCCGCGAGATTTCCAAGTGCATTCATCATCTCGTGACGACGGAATACGGATCGCGCGATCGCACGACGGGGAGAAAACCCCGGGGGGGGATCGGCCCCCACACCGCGCTCACCTGAGTTGATGAGGCTGTTGAGCTCCCGCACGACCGCACGGAAGGACGGACGCATCTCGGGGTCATAGTTCATGCACCTGCTGATCAACTCGGCCAGCTCGGGCCACGACAGCTTCCCCAGCTGCTGCCGCCGCGCGTAGAAGTTCACCTTCTGCTCGCGCCACACGGTGACGCGCACACACACACACAGATCGCTCGCATGTTCAGCAGGGGCCGAGCATGGCTCGTACTCGCAATACGAGGACCGCCTTGTGTGCAATAGGGTGATGTGTGCGTTGGCTGCGAGGAAGCCATGGAGATGGCAGTGCAGAGATGGATTCTCAAATCTATCTGTGTGGGGCACGGCGGGTTTTCCTCCACGCGCGTATGTCTCTGCATGCGCGTGCGAGCGTGGTGGTGCAGCGGTCCCCGCGCTGCGCTCGGAGCCTCGTCACCAGAGTTTTATCTCCCTCCAACGCCGAGCGCCGTGCTGCCCGTAGCAGCCGCTGCCTGGCGGCGCAGTCTGGATATAGCCTACATGGGAGGTGCTTGCGCCTCTTTTTCCACTGCACAACCGAGCCGCGCCAGGCGCCGTGCGCCGAGGCAGCCCAGAGTGGCTCGGGAGGCGCCCGCTTGTTTTTCCACCGCGGGACACGAGCCGTGCCACCGATGCCGCAATTAACGCGCGACGATCCCCGCCGCTTGGCCCCGAGGCCGGTTTGACAAAAAAAAACGGTACTGCGATGGGCCCTCTCCCACCGCCCGCTGGCCAAGCTTACAGACACGGCGCTCGCACCGGTGCCGCGTGGACAGGACGCGCTCACCTCCTCGCGCGTCAAATTGTGCAGCGGGCGCTCCCCCTGCATGCAGATCTCCCACAGCGTGGCGCCGTAGCCCCACTTGTCGGCCAACAGGCTGAGCCTCCGCGGGTCCTCCAGGCACTCGGGCGGCAGGAAGGGGATGCGCTCCTCGCGGTCTGCCAGAGGCACGGCGACAAGACGCGCGCCGGGCTCGATCTCGCGCCGGGGATGCGCACACACGCGCGGGGGCACGACGTGGCACCGTGACTTGCCGTCCCCCCCCTCCCCCCACTGCTCTTCCATCCTCGGGGATGCGACGCCGATCACCGCCCCGTCGGAAGAGACTTGGGCAAAAAGCCAAGGAGAGCTTTGACTTAAAACTTTCGTGACTGCAGGAATTCAGATTCTTTGGTTCTTTCGATAAAGTCACGTAGATAAAAAAGAAAATGAAAGCTAAAAAACCACGACGTTTCGATCGCAACACAAGCATTGCGATCTTTTTTTATTATATTTCCTATCTACGTGACTTTACCGAAAGAACCAAAGAATAACCCAGGAGAGAGCGGAGAGTGGCGAGGCTTGCAGATTACCGCAGAGGCCCCCCCCCCCCCCCCCGAGCCCGCCCCCCCCCCCGGCGGATCGTCTTACACCGCTAATGCGGCCGCCTACGTTTGTGGGCATCGGCGGCGCAACACTTTCACGTCACCGTCACGTTCATGGCGAGAGAGAGGAGAGCGGGGAAGAAGAAAAAAAACCGCGTGTTTACGAGCCGGAAACAAGCCTGCCAATTTTATTTTTGTGTGGGTGACGGCGCCAAACGGGAAGCCGCTCGTGGCACCGGGCCGGCATGATAAAGCTCGCGCGTTCGACACCCGCAGGGCGGCGTGCGTCTAAACTAAAACTATATTGCCAGGTAAGGCCCACCGAGCTTTATTGCTCTGTTTCTGACCATACCTGGCCACAAACGATAGCTCAGCGAAGTGGCTCATCATGTGGAAATGTATAGCAGCCAAATAGTCTAAAGGCATCGAGACCATGATCTCCTGTATACCAGGCGAGGTAGTTAACATTTTGCCACCGGCATGCTCCGCGCACGTGACCGCAGAATGCGACGGGCCCCCAACCCCCTATCCGAGGTCGTCGTTATCGTTTTCAAACCACGCCTCCCACACCTGTACATCGTTTGTGGCCATCGCAATTGTTGTCGTCTGTCGGTCTGTGACCCAAATAGGTTGGTAATTCTGTGCTAAGTTCGTGCAGCAAGGGCCAAGCTTGCCCACCGCCCGCAACCCCCACCCCACCACCGTCTGTAACCTCTGCCCGGCACCCGGCTTCTGCCTCGTGCCCATGTCGGGCAACACTAGCCAGGACATTGGCAGGGCTGGGGCCGTGCCCGCTTGCCCATCAAGGCCTCCTGTCGCCACAGGATTACAGGCGGCGGGGCCAGTCAGAGGTGACCGCGTGACTCATTGGGCAGAGACGCTGAGCCGGCACTTGTGAGATCCTCGATTTAGCCGCTGCGCTATTAAACTCGGTTCTCGAGTGTAGCGAGTTGATGGCCTTGGCTCGGTCACAGCGGCTTACGTCGATGTACGTGCAACGGACACTTATCGGGGCACGTAACGGGCATAGTGCCGCTAAGTGCGGAAAACGAGGCCTGTTAAATAGGCTTCAGAAGTAGTTAGTGCCGCTAAGTGCGGAAAACGAGGCCTGTTAAATAGGCTTCAGAAGTGGTTCCGTGACATCGTCTTCCGGGGCTGTTCTCGGACACTGGGCTTCCGTCACTTGATTTGGACGATTTGTAGCTATCGCGTAATTGGCAGCTCGAAGCACGGTGGCCACCCTGGTTAACACTGCGGGCACGTTGCCGTGGCCGTTAACAGGACGAGTGACGTCGCTGGACAAACGGTCGGCTGCACGCCGGCGTCGCGGCCCAAATTTGAGCAAGTTTTAAAACTACTCGCGAATATACTCATTTCGTTTAAGCTACACAAGCAACATCGGCTCCCCTCCCGTGGAACATCGGGGAGACTGTAAAACGTAGCGACCTTCCCATTATATTAGCCTCGTGCTATCAGAACGGCCATTTGGATGCGAACGCCGGCGTGACTGTCGGCATGACGGCAACGCCGTGACCCCGAGGGGGGCGGCTCCGACACCGCGAGCACTTGCCTTCCTGCGACAGCGCCGTGATGCTGACTCCCGGGTCGCTGAGCTTGATGAACGGCTGCGTGTGGTCCCGGGCGTTGCCTTCCCTGGTGAGCAGCACGTTCTTGGAGCACACGTTCCCGTGCACCATGCCCTTGTCCTCCTGTTCACCGATGGCGGTGACGAGAGGGAGAGAGCACGGGGGGGGGGGGGGGTTCCAAAAGGTGAGGGCGTTACTACTGCCACCGCCGCCGCCGCCACAGCCGGTGAACATCACTGGGTGACGTCAACGATCAAGCGAAACCCCTTCGTTGTGCTGGTTATCGTAGGAATCAATTCAACGGGATTATGGTAGGAATCAATTCAACGGGATTATCGTAGGAATCAATTCAACGGGGCCCTGATGGTAGCCGTACTGTGGGGCTCATCCCCTCCACCTCGCCCCGGGTGATGTCATCCGTTGTCGTCAGCGTCTGGGTTATTTGGCGGTCAGAACACTCGCCACTTGGCAGGTTGTGCCACGGCGGGTCAACGGTTCGCTTTCCCGCGCCATCTGTTGCTCTCCGTCGGCGGGTAGTTGGCGGGGCCTGGGGACGGCCACGCGGGTCGGTGTCGCGGGGGGGGGGGGGGGGGGGGCGCGGTCGGCCGCCATCGCCGCCTGCAGCCGTCGTGGCCGCAGCGGCAGGGAAACGTCGCGCAAAAGAATCGAGGAGAATAATAACGCTGGTCAACACACTTTTTCTGCCATGAGGTATTCCAACGGTTTTAAGGTAATTTTGGGGTGCCGATTCCAAATCTGGCATCAGTTTTTGTCTATCACATCAGGTTTTTGAGATATCAAATATTAAATAAATGTGGATATCTACACAAAATGATATTATAAACACACTATCCTAAAAATACAGCACAATATTTTAACACTAAAGCAGTCACTGACTCGCAACAACTTGCAATCATAAGTGACAGTTCATTTCGGGTAAAATCAATGAAAATGGGGTATGCCGATAGCATAAAAATGAGATGTGATCGAGCAAATCTGAGATCAGATTTGGAATCAGCACCCTGAAATTAGTCTAAAACAGCTGCAAAAGCCCAGGCCAGAAAAAAATGTTTTTTTTTTTGTTGACCAGTGTTATAATTATTACGAGTAAATCATTATTATTGCTGTTGTTATTTATGCATAAACGCCACAAAGGATCGTAGGACTATTTTTCCAGGAAGGTGCTGCATTGGGTTTTTATTTTAAGATATTTTCAGGCAATTATTGACGAGTTGTGTTTTTTTTCCCAATTGTGGAAACTAGAAAACCCGGAGAAACCCCCCAAGCCTTGCACAGGGTCGGAGGGGGGGGGGCAACAGATAGCGACGAGTCCACTTGCTGTGCTGCCTTCTCCTGGTGATCCACCAACCCTAGCTGCTGCATTCACAGTGCCGGATTACAGGCAGCCACCACCACCACAGGCCGGAGATTTGATTTTTTTTCGTACCTTCCGATTACTCAGGCCTCCCGCAGAGAAGAGGTCACTGAACCCAAGTCAGTTTGTGCCGGATTGAATAAAAGATGATGTATAGGCAGGCGCGCGCGCGCGTATGTATGTATGTATGTGTGTGTGCGTGTGTGCGTGTGTGTGTGCGTGTGTGCGTGTGTGTGTGCGTGTGCACGTACGCGAGTGTGTATGTCTGTATGTGTGCGCGTGTGCGCGTGTGTATGTCTGTGTGTGCGTGCGTGTACGCGAGTGTGTATGTGTGTGCGTGTGTATGTGCGTGTGCGCGTGTGCACGTACGCTAGTGTGTATGTGTGTGCGTATGTGCGTGTGCACGTACGCGAGTGTGTATGTGTGTGTGTGCACGTACGCGAGTGTGGGCGTGCATGCGGCAGAGCGTAGCGTTCAGCGCGCCACAAAATCGGCAATCCGAGTTCGATTCCCCACTCGCGAGCCAAACGCATCAATGTCGATTATCCGAACCGGTCCTGAGCCTCCCCTAGGTCAACACGGCCTTAAATAAGTACCAGATGGGGGTGTGTAAAACATCACCACTGTGGAGGCTCAGGTGGGCCCGGGTGTGGTGCTGGCCACGTGGCCACCTCGTGTGCCGTGCCGGCCTAAACAGATGTCCGCAAACAGCCCCGGCAGTCAGTAGATGCACGCGCGCCGCATCTCACCAGGAAGCTCATGGCGCAAGCGAGCTGCTTGGCGACCTGCAACCGCCAGCTGAGCGCTAGCGCGGACTGGCGGTGGCGCTGCAGGTAGGTGTCCAGCGAGCCGAAGCGCACCTTCTCCAGCACCATGACATCTGCGAGCAGCGAGCGACGGACAGCGCGCGCACACACACACTCTCTCCGTCAAAGCGCCGTTCCCCCGGCCGCCGGTACGAACGCCGTCGCCTCTCTCCGAGTCCACGCGCGGCCCTCGAAGGCCCGACCCCGATTGAGTCTGGCCAGACTTTCCACAGTTGCTTGCCAGGCTCAGATTTCCGACTGCCCTCTCGGGCCGAATGTCAACAACAACAACAACGCCAGCCAGACTTCTTAGAACGTGGGAAAGTGCTTTTTTCCGTACTTTAGAAGCCAGAGAATGTATCAAGGACACATTCCTGAAGGTTACACCATGCACAAACAGTAAATAGCGTGCAGGGCGGATATACGACGGTCGATTATGTGACGTTGTACTGCAAAACATTCCTTGCCCCCCCCCCAACCTCTCCTTTCAATGCCCCCACAAACCCTTTCCACCTCACACTGTGCCTTTCCTGTTGGGATTGTTGCCGCGTTGAACTATTCCCTTTCCGGTTTTTATTTTTTTATTTACCATACGCACGAGCGAGCGAACGGCTGAGCCAACAGCCGTCAGCATCCGCCCCGCGAATGTCGACTTTCCAATCCCAAGCGGGCACGACCTTAAAGCTGGCGAGGACGGAGGGAGGGGAGGGAGGGAGGGGAGGGAGGCTCGCTGCGTCGTCGAGTTTGGCAACATTCGCTCATCGCTAATCGCTCGCTCCCCGGCCACAAGGGTTCGTTCGAAGTCCGCCGTGAAGCCGTCGTGCTTGCTCTAAAGCGTGACTGATATGCAGCGCGGCAGACTGCCCGCGGCACCGCCAGTGGACAATTTCGATAGGAAGGAGGCAAAAGAGGACAAGGCGGTCGGGGGGGGGGGGCGGGAAATGTGCCTGTGCGTGACACGTCCGTGCGTGAGCGAATTTACGGGCGTGTGAACGCACGGGGGCGCGTGTGCGTGCGCGCGCGTGTCTGTGCGTCTGTCGTTGCGTCCGAGCAAGTGAATGGGTGTGGCGCTGAACAAACATTCCCAATCGTCCGCAGTCAGTTAAAGGGGAAGGCTATATGGGCGATCTTTGTCTCCGTTTGCACGTAAGTGTACGCACGCGTCGTCGTCGGGAGCGGGGGGGGCACAGTGGCGAGCGACTTCTGAAGCCGGTGATGCAAGTCCGATTCCCGCTCGCAGCCCGTTACTAACTATGTATGAACCTGTCCTGGGGGCCTCGCCTCGGTCAACGCAGCCTCAAATGAGCACCTGGTGCAGTGTGTAAACATCGCCACTCGGAGAGACAAAGATGGCCGGGAGTTGTGTTGGCCACCCCACTCCCTCGTGCTCCGCGCGCCAGCCTTCAAAGGTGCTCGCTAACAAGCTCCTTGCCCCGACAGCCTGTTTGTGTAGGCTGCACGGGGGATGTTCGACTTTGTGTGCTTGTACGTGTGGGTGCGCGGGGTGCTGTCTGGCCATTCTGTGCGTTTGCTCGCAACCCCTACGTCTTCATCGAGTCAACGAGACTCGAGAGGAATTTTTTTTAGTTCAGGATGTTGCCACACTCAGATATGGCGTGGCCAATTTTTTTCTTTTTTACGACGATGATTTGCCGCGTGTGACGAATCAGACCGCCCGGAGACAACCCACGCATACCCAGAAGATAACAGCCGAAGAAGTATGCACAGATAAGAAATTCAAAACTACAATACGACGTTTTGATTGCAACACAAGCAGCCAACGAATGCGAAAACAAACTTAGTAAACTTAGAAATGTAATGCAATACAAAACAGAGTCGGCTAACACAACAGTCACACTACCTGGTTGCTAAATTTAGCAATCTTTGGAAGAACGTAATCAACCAGGTAATGTGTTGACTGTTGTGTTAGCCGACTCTGTTTTGTATTGCATTACATTTCCAAGTTTACTAGGTTTGTTTTCTCATTCATTCTTACCTGATGACGGTTGCTTGTGTTGCAATCGAAACGTCGTATTCTATTATTTAATTTATTTTCTTTCCACGTGACTTTGCCGAAAGAACCAAAGAGTAATTCCTACGGCCACGAAAGCTTCAAACCAAGTTTTATCCACAAACGTATTTACAATCAACTACTGGTCCGTCCGGCCTGGGACACTTGAAGCCAGTGCACATCCACGATTCTCCCCATGTCCTGTAAATTTTTCCTGCAATTCACTAAACTACAGCCGTCGGAGAGGGCACACGCGCGCACGTGCGCACGCGTGTGCGTGTGTGCGTGTGTGCGTGTGCACGTGTGTGCGTGTGTGCGTGTGTGCGTGTCCCGCATGACGCAGGCGTGCGCAAGCGTGTCTGTTGCCATGCGTGCGGGTCACTCACGCTCATCTCCCCGCACGCACACCCCATGCATGTGCACCAGGTGCTTGTGAGAGAGCTGGCTCATCATGCTGGCCGCCTCCAGGAACGACTGCGGACACACACGCGGGATGGGGGGTGGAGGGGTTTGCAGGTGAGTGCGGAGGGAGATCGCAATAGCGGCGACCAAAACAAGTTTCAAGTTGTTTTCAAGTTTGATTTATTAGGTATAGCCCTGTGAGCCATTCGGCTCTTGAATTGGGTGCAACCGCAACAAACAAAAAAACAAAAACATGAACAAGAAAACATCTTAAAGTGACACCATTGGTACCTCATTTGCCAGTAAAAAATATGAGAAAAAAAAGGTGTCAGTTTTGTTGCCAGATAAAAGGGTAAAAAAAACAATGATCATCTTTAAGTGACTATGCGCAAGCAGAAAATCCAAGAAAAGACAGCAAAATATTGCAGAAAAAGCACCGGACACCAAACAAGGGGCGGAGATCGCAGCTCGTGATAAGCTGCCGTACGAGCCGATGAAGCGGAAGCTCCGGGTACTCCCCCGCCCAAACTTTAAACCGTCCCGCGACACGCGGCTTTAAAAGAAGACACGCACGCACGCCTAGGCGCAGGCGGCTACGGGCACATTTGATCAAAAGCAGTTTCGCCGGCTCCTTTCAGTCCATCTGTCTGTGCGTATCTTGGTGATGCGTAACGTCACACGTGACGGGCGGGGGGGGGCTATATGGTCCTCGTGAAGTGCAAATTAAGTAAAGGTGCGGCCCTGCGCCACTGCCGGAAGGGCCTT
>JAAXLI020002689.1:0-12470 GCA_014621495.2 Entosphenus tridentatus | reverse complement strand
GCGCACACATGCGCACACACACGCGCGCACACACGCGCACACACACGAACACACACGCACACACACACGCGCACACGGTGCACCCGTGTACGCAGGCCGGCACGGCACACGCGCACACACGCGCACGCACACACGCACAGACGCACACACACACGCACACACGCACACACGCACACACGCGCGCACGCACACACGCACAGACGCACACACACACACGCGCACACACGCACACACGCGCACACACGCGCACGCACACGAACACACACGCACACACGCACACACACACATGCACAGACGCACACACGCACACACGAACACACGCGCACACACGCGCACACACACGCGCACACACACACGTACACACACACGCACACACACACGCACACACACGCACACACACACACACGCGCACACACACACACGCGCACACATGCGCACACACACGCGCGCACACACGCGCACACACACGCACACGAACACACACGCACACACACACACACGCGCACACGGTGCACCCGTGTACGCAAGCGAGTACCCCTGCCTGTAGCTGGTGCCTGGTAAATGCCACGGCGCACTTTAGCGTACACGCGATGCCCTTGCCACGGTGTGGGGGGCAAACAAAAACCTTCGCTGGCGCCGTGCGCGAGAAGGCGAATCGAGTGTCGCACGCTCCACGCACAGCTGAGACGACCAACTGGACGCGAAGAGAACGAAACTAAAACCGTAAGCTATTTTTTTACTTTGCCAGGTAAGTCCCCACAAGGAGGCCAAGGGCTGGCTCAGATAACTGTCACCGGTGGTGGCCGTGAGCATGATGGCAAAGCTCTTTGTAGAGACATCAACAACGGTGGTTGCCCACTGCAAGGTCTCGCCCCTCGCCCACAGGAACGTGGAATTTCCACCACTGCCTCAGGGCTGTTAGCGGGTTACGGGCGTTTCCCCGTGCTCTTTTGGCTGGGCCATCGAACAAAGACGGTGGCCACCGCATCACGCGGCACTTCCAGACGCGCTTCTGCGGCCGTCTGGAACGCTCTTCCTTCCGATATAAGGACGCCACTGGAGATATGCACTTTGAAATAATCTCGATTGAAAACTAATTTTCTTTAGAACTACCCATTAGCACGGTTGGCTACGTACGGTGCAAAAGAAGTTCAACATACATACATATCTACACACACATACAACCAATACTAGAGAGGTAACTAAAACAACTCAAATGTGAAAACAGCGGTGTGGTTATCGAGTGTGCAGGCTGTGCAACTGCACCAGGGGCACAAGGCCCGGAGAGACCCAACGGGCATGGAAGGGCCGGGAGTTGAACTTTGACCTCCGTGCTTGGGAGGTGCGCTGCGTCGCGGGCAACGCGGCAGGGCGCGCCGTGAGAAATTCAAGCGGAAGAGTTTGTTCCAGAGGAGGAGATACGCACGGATCTGGTACTCGGGGGAGGTGGGGGTAGGGGTGGGGTGGGTGGAATGTGTACGTGCAACGAGACTGCAAGGGGCAGGGGCGAGATTCCACATGAGGGATTGTCCTCGTGGCCAGGGGCCAAGTGCGAGTGACTGCACTCATCCGAAGCAATTACACTGAGCGTCCTCTCATGCTAGTCGAGCGAGATACGCGTGGATATACATCTCGACTTGAAGCTTTCGCGACTGCGGGAATTCATCTTCTTTGCGTCTTTCGGTAAAGTCACGTAGATAGGTGAAAATTTAATTTAAAAAAATAAACGAAAAACCACTGACGTTTCGATCACAACACAAAACGATCGCTTGTGTTGTGATCGAAACGTCGTGGCTTTTGTTTATTTTAAAAAAAATCATTTTGAACCTATCGACGTGACTTTACCGAAAGACTCACAGAATATGAGATCCATCATCTCCTGTGACCGACGGTGCCTGATTTAAACCGGGGCGAGGTGCCGTAGAGCTGAATTATGTTAAACGTACAGCCCTTGATCGATCAGCTGCTGGATGACGGCGTTCCCGATTCTGCTCAGTCACGGCGGCCGTCTGGAATGCCCTAGCTTCCGATATTAGCAAGCACTTTTTAAACGAGATTGAAAAGTCGTTTCTTTAGAACTGCTGTTTTGTGCTCAGCTTGTTGTCCCCCATACCTCCGGTTAGCACGGTTGGCTACTTACGGTGCGAGAGAAGTTCAACATACATACAACATACATACAACATACATATAACATACATGCATGCATTGGGGTTTGTCTGTCCGTGTTTGACCGCGCTAGTCAATGCCAGGATTGCAATCGGGGCACCCGGGACTGATTTGGATGTCGGTCACCGATGTTTAGCCGGGGCTGGGAATTGTCTCCCGGGGTTCAAATCGTAATGTGTCGACCACTGGCGCCACCACTCCACCCCGAGCTGATGATAGCGATGACAGCGGTGCAGCTTGGACTAAATTTCGACGTTTCCATGCGCACACAACGGGACGCTTCTATCCGTCGGCGACTGCTAACGGTGATGGCGCTCAACTGTTCTCTGCTGGAGAACAAAAAACCAAGATGAATGATCTGCACCATGTCTGATGGACTTGGAAGTATGCGGCAGCGGGCTAATTAAAGGTAGTGCTTTACAGTAGCCCGTACAAAAGGGGACGAGGGGACAAGCAAAGGCAAAGATCCCCCGTTAAGCCTTTAACAGGCTGCTGGGGCAAGTGCTGTTGGTGAGCAGCTATTCAGGCTGGCACAGCGCACGAGGGGGTGTGTGGCCATAATCACGCCCTCAGCTGCCTTTGTCTCTCGATTTCTGATGTCTTTTTTTTTACACAATTTCACCAGGTGCAGTTACTCATCTAAGGCTGAGTCGACCTAGTGGGGGGGGGGGGGGGGGGGGAGACCCAGGACCGGTGTAGACATAAACGTCACCGACGTTGTCCGTGAGCGGGAATCGAACTCGGGTGGCCAGGTTCGTAGCGCGGTGCAGTCCAAACCACGACACTACCGCTCCCCAATGAAGGGAAAGACAACAAAGATCCCCCGTATAGCCTTAACAGACTGTAGGGGCAAGTGCTGTTAGCGAGCACCTATGAAGGCCCTAACGGTACACAAGGGAAAGACACACACACACACGCACACGCGTTCCTTGCCTTGCGGCCCATGTAATCACGGTGATGTATGCCCGCCACTGGCGCTGTGAGTGATCCCACAGGGACAGCTTAAAGCAAACGTCAATTTTATATCCACGTTGTAACGAGTCGACCGATTGGACTCTCCCCCACCCATCTCCACCCATTCCCACCCCGCGCGATTCCACAATCGAGGGTCGTGATTCTACTCGGCGATGGGTGCGGGTTTCATTTTCAACGGCGCGGTGGTGAACGGTGCCGGTTCGGTCACCGGTTCCAGGGGAATCGTTGCGCCGTTCCACCTCCTACCAGACTTAGCAACTTGCCGTGAACGCATCCAAACAATACTTCGTTTTTTATAAAGTACATGTTCACTATAAAAAAACAAACCTTGTTTCAAAATAATTTCTTATTATTTTTGTACTTGTGGCAAGTGCCGTGGCTTAGCACCGATTAAGCTTGGCACAGCGCACGAAGGGGTGGATGGCCAGCACCGACGATTCGCACGGTTGGCTACGTACGGTGCGAAAGAAGTTTAACATACATACACACTTGATTAGCCAGGAAAAAAGTCTCACTGAATTGTGAGTCTCATGACCGTTTTTTTTTTCAGGAGGGTCCTGCCTGTGGTTTCCACGGTAGCGGGCGACAGTTGCTGCGCACAATCTTGATTGAGTCATTTGCTGTGTCATTTTTTCGTCACAAATTTGACAACTTTGGACCGCGACACCGGCACGGGACATCTCGCCAAGGTAGCTAGGAGATGTTGACTACCTCGCCTGGTATCCAGGAGGTCGTGGGTTCGGTCCCGACCCTGACGATGCCCGCTGCTGTATATTTGGAGTCTGTGTGTCTCTCTCTCTCATCATCATCACGGTGGCTAGGAGATGTTGACTACCTCGCCTGGTATACAGGAGGTCGTGGGTTCGATCCCGACCCTGACGATGCCTGCTGTATATTTGGAGTCTGTGTGTCTCTCTCTCTCATCATCATCACGGTGGCTAGGAGATGTTGACTACCTCGCCTGGTATCCAGGAAGCCGTGGGTTTGATCCCGACCCTGACGATGCCTGCTGTATATTTGGAGTCTGTGTGTCTCTCTCTCTCATCATCATCACGGTGGCTAGGAGATGTTGACTACCTCGCCTGGTATCCAGGAGGTCGTGGGTTCGGGCCCGACCCTGACGATGCCCGCTGCTGTATATTTGGAGTCTGTGTGTCTCTCTCTCTCTCATCATCATCACGGTGGCTAGGAGATGTTAACTACCTCGCTTGGTGACCGGAGTGAGATTATGGTGTCTGGGTGTGTGTACACAACAGAGGGTTCACCCCATGCGGACGTTCATGGTAAACACCTCATTTGAGACCCCAAACATCGCAACCCTCCCAGCTTGAACGTTCCTCATCCATCTCCTCGAAGGCACCGCCGGTGGTGTGAACATAAACCGCATGACAACATCAACAGCAGGCCGACGCTGCACCCCATCTCCTTCGTGAATGGAAAATCAAAGACTCAATATTCATGACACTTGAATTTTAGGTAGCGCCATTCGCGCTAATGGCACCCTTATAGCGCCGTATGTTAATTTCACGTGAGGACCACAATCCCATGTACAGCCACGACCAAGCAAATTAAAACCCTGCTACGAACACACAGGGGAGAGGGAAAGACACGAACACTCCAAATATACAGCAGCAGGCGTCAGGGTCGGGATCAAAACTCCTGTATACCAGGCGAGGTGGTTAACATCTCGCCACCGTGGCGCCCTCTGATGAGATCGGACTCCACAACCACCACCAACCACCACTACCAGAACTGACACCACGACGCACAGACCCTCCTCCTCGTATCTCTCTTTCTTTGTTTTACGATCAGAGGAAACAAGAAGATGCTCGGTGTAGTCGGCACTTTGCTTCGTTCATCATTCGTTTTTTTTGTAACGCTTTGCTTTATGTGAAAACCCCCCCACCCCCCTTTTTAAATGAAATATTTCACGAAAGATATCACACGCTCGTCCCCACCCCCTCCCCTCTCGCGCGCGCGACCGAGATCCGCTCGCTCACCCTGCAGCCAAAGGTTCGCTGCGCCGGCCTCTCGTTGAAGAAGTCCTCCACCGTGCCCGTGAGCACAACGGTGGCCGTGCGTTGTCTCCGCTGCAAGGTGCCCTCATAGCACGGCTGCTGCTGCTGCTGCTCAGCCGAGGACATCGTCAGCAGGAGCAACGGGAGCAGCAACAGCGGCAGTTGCAGCGCACGCGGTGACGCCGCGGGCATGGTCGAGCGGTCGTTTTGCAGGAGATGGGAGACTCGGCGACCCCTGATAAAGACACAGACAAAGGTCACCCGTATAGCCTTGAGCAGGACTGTTGGTGGTGGGGTAAGTGCTGTTCGCGAGTGGCACCATAATGAAGATTAAAATAAATAAAAGTAATAATAGAAATAAAATAAAACTATAAATCAAAAAAAGACTTGTGTTGTCTCCGAAACGTCGTGATTTATTATTTTATTTCTAATATTACTTTTATTAATTTTTAATTTTATTTTTTACCTACGTGACTTTACCGAAAAAACCTAAGAGTATGAATCCTTGCAGTCACGAAAGCTTCAAATCTAGAACCATAATGAAGGCTGGAATGGCACACGAGGGGGTGGAGGGTGCGTGGTCAACACCACGTCCGGCCGCCTTTGCCTCCCCAGTGGCGATGTTTACACATCGTCACCAGGTACTCATTTGAGGCTGAGTCGACCTAGGGGAGACCCAGGAGCGGTTCAAACAATCATTGCTGGTGTTGGCCGTGAGCGAGAATCGAACTCGCGTGGCCGGGTTCGTAGCGCAGCGCGCTAACCGCTACGCCACCGCTCCCCATACACACATACATACATACACAACATACACACCGATATTCAATCATCCCCTGCAAAGCCACCGTTGACTGTTGGGGCAAGTGCATTCAGAGAACACACACGCTGAGACACATGCCGATACACAAAGACAAAGATACCCCATGTAGCCTTCACAGACTGTTGGGGCAAGTGCTGTTAGCGAGCAGCACCTTTGAAGGCCACCCCAACGAGGGGGCGAGGTGCCAACAATCCCTACGCCCGGCCGCCTTTGTCTCTCCCGGTGGAGACGTTTACACGCCATGCCATTTACTCATTTGCGGCCGAGTCAACCTAGGCGAGGGCCAAGGATAAGAGCAAGAAATTCGTCACCGATGTTGGCTGTGAGAGGAGAATCACACCCAGGCGACCGGGAGGTTCGTCGCGCGGTGCGCTAACCACTGCACCACCGCTCCCCCCACACACACAAGTCCCTGTCAAAGGCAACGACCCCCCCCCCGTTTAGCCTTAACAGACTGTTGGGGCAAGTGCTGTTAGCGAGCACCTATACAGGCCGGCACGGCACACGAGGGGTTGGGTGGCCAACACCACGCCCGGCCGCCTTTGTCTCCCCAGTGGCGATGTTTACAGATAATTATCGTCACTGGTGTTTGCCGTGAGCGGGAATCGAAACCCGGGTCGCCAGGTTTGTAGCGCAGCGCGCTAACCGCTACACTACCGCTCCCCACAGATAATAGTAGCAGATAATAGTACACACACACACCTACATACCTGTGCGCGCACGTTGCATTGAGCAGTTCCGCCCGTTCCTCCTTCCTCGCTTCGCTTCTCTTGCCCCTCTCGCGCTCACCTGTGCACGCGCGCCTGGTCTACCTGTCCGCGTCTAGGTTACCTGTCCGCCTGGTCTACCTGTCCGCCTGGTCTACCCTGCGTACCTGCAGCTTTGTGGCACCACCCCCCTCCGAGACACGCGTCACTGTCGCCCCCCCCCCCACATACCGCTCACACCTTGCCTCCCTAGCCACTACTCCGAGCGGCAGACGCCTGCCTCCCCACCAACCCTCACCCACTCAGCTACTCGCCAGCAAACCAACTCCCCCCCGTGTCTGTCAATCAACCCGCTGGCGGAGTGAAAGTCTCCCTCCCTCTCCAAAGACGTGCCAACCCCTCCGCGGAGGTTGTTTGACCGTCACCCTCACGGCCCTGGGTCACTGCGGCTTGGCAAGAGTTCGGTGGTGAGGGTTGGGTAGGTAGGTAGGTGGGTGGGTGAGAGAGAGAGAAATCCCAGGGACCTTACCCGCTGCAGATCTCGACGATGTTGGAGGCGCGCCCGGGCAAAATCGAACAGACTCAGCAGATCGGCAGCGTCACTGTCCAGGGCACCATCACAACGCCAACTGCGCTCCCCACGACTCGCGACCCGCGCTCCGCTTGTGACCGGGTCGAACGTTGTCCGCGCGTCCGTTGCGCTCTGTTACGCGATGATGCTCGCGTAATGTCAACGAATTAAAGCGTTGTATCTGAGCCCCGGTGTTAAAACTAAAACAAAACCAAACAAACAAAACCACCCTTCGTCCGTGCACCGCGAACACTGCGCTCTGGAGCCAGCCGCACCAGCCCCCTCGTTTATATATGCAGCTGCCATCTCGTATCGCGGGCTGGATTGCAAATGAGAGAGTAGGGGGGGTGGGTGGGGACCCTCCAATTTAATCAGCTGAGCGGTTCAGTCTCCCTGCGACTGTGTGTTTGTCTGCCCGTGTGTCCGGCTGGCTGGCTGGTTTGCCTCGCCCAACTCCATCCCAGCCCTAACTTACTTAAGTCAACTATGCCCAGTGTGGTTTGTTAACTTTCTCCGGGTTTTTGTTCTTATTCTTCTTCCCATCATTATCATAATGCTTCAAAGCAAAATGTGAACACTTCTGAGAATTTGCAATACATGCTGCCTCCGGGCTCTGGAGACCACCTGGAGAAAATTCCAGGCACGCGTTGACAACGATGACGAACAAGTGGGAGACTCTAAGACTTTTTGAAGCTGTTAACGTTACATTTGTTATCATGTCACAGTGAATTATCCGTTATTTTTCCATTAAAAACGATAGTCCCAAAAAGTGTTACATTTTTTTTAAGCACCCCTGTAGTTTAGCACGTGGACTTGCGCCATCAATATTACCCGCGATCTAACCCAAAAACCTCCTTTATGGATAATCACAATATACGCTACTCTTGTCTGGAACACAGCTGTCATCAACGTGCAAAAACAAGTGGAGGGAAAACAAATAAAGGCATAGCCGTCATATTCTAGAGCTTACACAGTTGGGGTTGGGGGGCTCGGCACGTGGGGCCTCCCGATCTGAGGGGCCCCCTACAAAGGGTTGACGGAGCCTGGCCCCTCAAGGCGAGGTCTCACCGGGCATTTTTTGCCCCAGGCCTTCAAAAACGTTTTGGAACGAGTCTGCTCAAGTGACAGTCGTCTGCTCAGGCCTCGCGCATGCAAGTGCGTGTCACGACGCGCCCTCTTACTGCCTGTACTTCCTGTATAACCATCATGATCATGATCGTCGTCATCATCAGCCATGGTCAATCCACTGCTGGATGAAGGGCCTCCCAAAACCCTCGCCATTCCACTCACGACCCCGCCGTGTGATAATATCCACCCGGCACCCACCGTCACCGTCGCTCCATCCCCTCCAGACGTCTGTGAAAAAGAGCCTTGTAAGCTCATCGGATTCCTACAGCAATAAATAAGGATTCTGATTCTCATTTCCTCGGCGGGCGATCTTCTCGTGCGCAATTCCATCCCATGGCCGAACCCACGATCTTTACTGATGGTCACCTTCCATCATCCCTCACACAAGCGACGTCCCCACCCAAGCCCACATTCTTTGGTTGTCCGAACGATATCACGAACCTGAAAGGGTTCTCAAATTCACGGCTTCATCTCCGTCTCGTCTCGTGTCTCGCGGACACAAAGCCGTCCTAATTTCTTCCCGACATGGCCCTGAACCCCCACCTGGTAGTCTCGCGCCGCCACAAGTTAATCTCGCGATTTGTGTCCGGCTGAGCCCGCCACTTTGAGGGCCCTGAATGACCATTGTGTGTGTGTGTGCGTGTGGTCTTTAGAAGCCTTGCGATACATGCGTAGTGGGCTCACTTGAGAGACACACTGATTCAGGAGGCAACACAATTTATTCTACAACCACCACGGGGTAACTACACAAACGGGTCAGGTCAGTCGGCACACTGCCTGACCCACGATGCCGAGCACGAAGACCGAAGAGAAGACGTAGCACGGCGGGTTCCATTCCAGCAGACAGCCCCGATGCAGCTCCGGGACCTCCCTTTTATGCCCCTCAGCATGGCCCCGCTCCACCCTCGGACACGCCCCCATCCAGAACCTACTGAAAGGTTCCAGAACCTACTGGAAGGTTCTGGATCGCCTTCCACGTGTCCCCTGCCTGGCTCCGCCCTCGGTCACGCCCCCTTCTGTAACTCACTAGAAGGTTCTGGGCCCTACAACGCGTGTCCCCTCTGTCACCTTTGGCCTACATCCCATCACGTGCCCCTGCCGGCCAATCGGGCTACTGCGTCCTCAATTGCCCCCTACTCTGCCAGCCCCAGAGACCTCTTCCATGACATCATATACTCTGCTGGCAGAGGGCTACTATACCCACTATTCCTCTCTGTCGGTAGATGGCGCTAGGCGCCGTAGCGACCCATTATATGTCACTACACATGTTTAAAGTGTGTCACGGAGTGCGCAGTCATGGGAGTCGTTTGACCATACTTCACCACGCTGGTTGGTGAACGGGGGTGGTGGGGGGTAAGGGAATGGGTGGGAGTGGGGACTTTCAGGATCGGTTCAGATATCACTCGCCACTGATGTTAGCCTGATCGGGAACCAACCTCAGGCCACCGGGCTCGCAGCGCACTGCACGAACCATTGTCCCACCGCTCCACCCCGTTTCATATAGGCACAGCTATTGGTCGTTTCTATAAAAAATACAAATACCGGTCTATAAAACAGAGGAGGGTTGGAGGAGTCTCGTGGGAGCTGTAGTATAGGAGGCGTGCGAGTGGATTGATAAAGACGGACACCGGGAGAGAGGAGGCCCGTCCGCGAAAGACAGAATTCGAACTCGCAAATGCACGCGAAATAAAAAAGAGCCATAGGGCTCACAAGGGGATGGGCACATTTTCAAAGCCAATTAGCCCGAGTGCCGCAAAGCAGCCTTGCAATGTCAATTAGCTTATGGCATCTGGCACAGGCTGTGTCGGGCGTTTCCGTACTGCGGCGGTGCTGCACACGGAGATTCTTTTGAAAACCAGCCAAGCCCAGCCTCGACTATGGGCACTGTAACATCCCGTCACTGAACAGCATCCCGCCGTGCCAGCACGCACCGTGGATATTGCAAACTCACCGCCGTGCTGTGCCGATGAGCCCGAAGGAGGGGGACGCTCGCGTAAGAAGCGATCGGGCGGCCTTAAGCGGTCGGGAGACGCAGGGGGCTGCAAGGCCTGAGGGCCTGGGTTTGAATTCATGTTTCAGCTGCCCCGTGATTAAGCTGGGTTCTGAAGGGGAGCGAGTTGACGATCTCAGTCCGGTCACCGATGAATGCACAAAATAACAATCACATTAAATTTGGTTATATCGGTTCGACTGCTATCTGGTGAACCGTACTCTCAGTGGCAGGGCAGGGTATTTTGAAGGGGTCTCAGACGTAGCTCAGTGATATCCGCTTACGCGGGGCCGTTGCTCAAATCGCGAAAAAAGGGGTTGCAATGCCCTGTGAGAGATCCGAATTTGATTCCTCGTCTCACGACGCGACGCCGACAAGCACAGCGAGGATAAACGTTTGGGGAAGGAGTTGAACAATGAGCACGAGGACGAAAGCCTAGTATCAGACATTTGCGAGCATCACCGTGCCGATGTAAATATATATATATATAAATAGCCACGCTCCCAGATGTGGAACGCCACTTGACTTTGCTTTTAACCAGGCCCCTTGCCGTGGGATTAGACGTGTCAATGTTCATAGGAGGAGAGCTTCCTTCATTGAATACCGATGGGAAAAAGCGGAAAATAACGACTACAGATACGCGGTTCCAGATAAGGAGATTTAATTAATGTTATTATAATTAATATATATTTTAATCCGTATGCTTGCTCAACCAGGGAAGCCCTACTATTTTTTCCGCATTGGGATCCTTTTGACAATACCACTTCCATCGTACGCAGGGTTTTATTTTTAGCTGTTGGAGGAAATTTGGAGAACGCAGAGGAAACCCATGCGAAACAGGTAGAGAATAAATTTTGATTTAAAGCTTTCGTGACTGCAGGGATGCATATTCTTGGTTCTTTCGGTAAAGTCACGTAGAAGGGAAATAATAAAATAATAGAAATATAAAAGAATAAAAATTCTCACGACGTTTCGACTGCGACACAAGCAATCATCATCAGGTGTGAAATCCACAGCAAGAAAATATTCTTGCTGTGCAACGGTGGATAGATCATGAAAATGTTCTTGCTGTGGATTTCACACCTGATGATGATTGCTTGTGTTGCAGTCGAAACGTCGTGATCATTTGTATTGTTTTATATTTTTAATATTTTATTATTTCCCTTCTACGTGACTTTACAGAATAGGTAGAGAATAGACAAATTTTACACAGAAAGGCGCCTCAGTTGGGAATCGAACCCAGGTCCCTTCCTACTGCGAGGCATAAGCGTCACCACTGCGCGTGCGAGTCGTGGTAAAAAAAAAGCGTTCACTGCTCTAAACGTACGGCGCGAATTAATTTCAACAATGATACAAATTGCAAGCGCACGTCTTGCCTCTGCGTTTCAGCACAAGTCGATGACTGCATTGCATCCTCCTCCTCCAGCTGCTAACCGTGCTCGTGGTCAGGGTAGTGTTTGTGTCGGGGCTGAACCACAAAGACGATAACGCAATGAACAGGCGAGCTAAAACGCCATCTGTCAACAAGTGGTGGCCACATCATAGACGCACATCAGCTCCACAACACCGCGCATGTGACCGTATGTGGACAGCATTGGCGTGCGATTTTAAATGTCATCATCATCATCAGCCATAATCTATCCACCGTTGCATGAAAGCCTCTCCAAGCTTTCGCCATCTTTGCGCATCTGCGGCCGTCTGGAACGCTCTTCCTTCCAATATTAGGAAGCCACTGGAGCTATGCACTTTGAAATCTAGATTGTAAACTCATTTCATGAGAACTGCTTTTTGTGTTTAGTGTGTTGTCTACGTACTGTGACAAAGAAGTTCAACGTACGCACATCTCTCACGGTCTTGTGATTCAACGATACACGGAGTGACGGCACACGAGCCGATTTCATCGCTCCATCTGCCTCTCGTCGAAAGTGTTCACTCCTTTAGCCGTCAGTCCGTCGTTAGTCTCGACCACCGGCCATCATTTAATCATGTACAGCCCTTTGTCTATGCATTGCCGAGTGGAGGCTTCCCCGTGCCTTGTCACCATGGGGGTTTGTCTGACCATACTTCATCATGCTGTTGAAGAGTATTTGGATGC
>JAAXLI020002688.1:0-12471 GCA_014621495.2 Entosphenus tridentatus | reverse complement strand
ATTACTTCCCTTCTACGTGACTTTACCGAAAGAACCAAGAAGATGAATCCGTGCGTCTTATTTTCCCAAATGGTGTTGTCACAGGAGGAAGTAATTTGCATTCCTCGCCTAGTGAGGCCCCATCGATCGTCTCGAAGCCACGCTAGGTGGCTGTGCCCTATCCATCACCCTGGTACAGATACCTTCATCACACGGCATCTCCGATTGGCACGGTTGGCTACGTACGGCGCGAAAGAAGTTCAATATACATACGCGCACTGCATATCGTGTCAATTACCTGAGTATGAATTTATCTGAATTTAGCAAAGCCCCATGTTGAATATGATGAGAGGACTGAGACCATCAACCTGCTACACGTGAGGGACCACTTCTTCACGATAGTGAGAGATGGCGACGGCTTGGGGAGTCCTTCATCCAGCAGTGGATTGTTTGTGGCTGCTGATAGTGATGCCGATTCTCTTTTCAGACATTCACAATCGCGACTGCGTTCCCTCAGATTGGCAGATCTCGCCTTCACAGAGACCCGCTTATTCGAATCGACGAGTGTTATCGATTCATATCGAAGAGCCTTATCGACTCAAATTAATCGATCACCGGGGTTTAGGGTGGGAGGGGGGGGTAGTTGGACACCCCTCGTGCGTAGTTCTACAAGCACGCGTCCTCGTTGCTCACGGCTACTCGTGCCAAATGTGAACAGCTGGGGCATTCCTTTGAAATCAAATGAACGCAGCTGATTGTTGATTTTTGTGGACGGGGAGGGGACGTGGACAAACCCTTTCTGCCCCCCCCCACCTCATCCCTATTCACACCGCTCCATCCCTCACCTTCACTCCGACTCCACTTCTCCTTCCCATCGCATCGATTTGCCATCGCCTGCCTGTGTCCGCTGCGCTCGCTCGCTCCCTCCCGCTCACTCAGGTCAGGTTTTATTATGGCAGTGGTCACCCCAGAGCGCGCGACCAGGGTAGCGGCTGAACAACAACGAGCACCGCTACCATCATCCCCCACCCACCGCCCAAGCATCATCCATCCACTAACTCACTACCATGAGAATGAATTCCCACCTGCCATCACGACTACTGCTACCATCACGAACCCACAGCCACCCACCCACCACCCTATCCACCCACCACCACGGCCACCACTACCACCACCCCTTACTCACCCACCCACCATCATGACAATCGATACTCACCCACCACGACCACTGCTACCACCACTACTACCACCACCCACTTACCACCACAACCGTTGCTATCACCACCACGACCACTGCTACCACCACACACCCGACCACCACCCACCGACCCACCCATCACCATGACAATCACTACTCACCCACCGACCCACCCACTACCATGAAAATCACTCCTTGCCCACGACCACGACCACCACAACTTCCTCCCCCCCCCACCACCCACCACCATGACAATTACTACCCACCATCTCGCCACCCTACTACCATCAACACGGATACCACGACTACTACCACGCACTCACGCACCATCACCACCACCGCAAGCACTGTGCCACTGCCCCCCCCCCCCACCTTACAAAGACAAGGACCCCCCGTGTAGCTTAAACAGACTGCAGGGGGTAAGTGCTGTCAGCGAGTACCTATGAAGGCCGGCACGACACACGTGGGAGTTGGTGGCCAGCACCACGCCTTTATCTAACCCTGTGGCTTTCTTGACACATCGCACAAAGTACTCGTTTGAGTTTCGACTTAAAACGTTCGTGAGTGCAGGAATTAATGTTCTTGGTTCTTTCGGTAAAGTCACGTAGATAGAAAACAAAAATCGAAATCAAAAGCAAAAAACCCACGACGTTTCGATCGCGACACAAAGCGGTCTTCTTCAAGTTGTAAAGAAGAGGGCTACGGAACCATCGACTCTCGGCCGCGGAGGGACTAATGTATGTATGTGGATGTACATTGAACTTCTTTCGCACTGTACGTAGCCAACCGTGCTGATCGGAGGTGCGGCAGTAGCAGCCTCAAGGCAGAAGTAATGTATCGTTTTGCGTAGCGTCGTCGGTGGTGCAGAATTGCGTCTCGCAATCGTCGCTGAGTCGTAGCCAAAGACACGAGATGGAAGCCTGCCACCAGGCGGTGAGCCGGCGCTACCAACAGTTGCTCTGCGGTTCTCTATCTATTCAGATGGTTTCAGGTAATTGGTGAGTCCACATCATGGGACCTCCTTTGCCAGTACCAAAATATACCAATAGGGTTTTTCCCCTTTTTTTCTGGCAACAAAACTGACACCTTTTGCAAGGAATCATGTCTACATTAACCACAATACTTGCAGTCAAATGCAAACAAAAACACAATACTCTGGTAATTTATGCATTGTCTTTGAAACTGATTGGTCCACACCAGAGACAGCTTTCTTTGGAGCCTCGTCTCATATGGTGTTCGACCAGATGACGCCAAAAGGCGTCATCTCTGGTGTGGACCAATCAGTTTCAAAGACAATGCATAAATTACCAGAGTAATGTGTTTTTGTTTGCATTTGACTGCAAGTATTGCGGTTAATGTAGACATGATTCCTTGCAAAAGGTGTCAGTTTTGTTGCCAGAAAAAAGGGGAAAAACCCTATTGGTATAATTGGTGAGTGTTTATTATACTGTAAATATGGGAGGAAACCGGAGCACCCGGAGAAAACCCAGGCATGAGAGGGAGCAACACTCTATCCCATACAGAAGGGACAGATGCTATCAGTCTACA
Organism: Entosphenus tridentatus; assembly: GCA_014621495.2. Lineage (NCBI taxonomy): Eukaryota > Metazoa > Chordata > Hyperoartia > Petromyzontiformes > Petromyzontidae > Entosphenus > Entosphenus tridentatus. The sequence goes on along the minus strand of JAAXLI020002688.1, from coordinate 9,746 downwards.
CTTTGCTGAACTGCATCCTGCTGGAAAGCCACGGTACGGCAACCTCCTCGACGCCCACGGGAAGGGAGTCTCACGATATTCATGTGGTGATCCACCAACCCTCGCCATTCCACCACCGCCCGCGCCCAAACAGGCAGCGGCGTCTGTCTCCACTCAACCTGCGTCTCTACTCTCTCTACCTCTCTACTCTCCCTGCCTCTCCACTTGCCCTGCCTCTCCACTCACCCTGCCTTTCCACTCTCGCTGACTCTCCACTTTCTCTGCATCTCCACTATCCCTGGCTCTCCACTCACCCTGCTTTAGTAGCCGTGTGTTACATATCTCACACACGTGAAAATGTCCACCCGACCCATAACAACCTATGCGAAAGCTACCGCACCTACGCAAGGCCAATCTCCAGGGCCTGCAAAGCGCCCGAAGCAGCAGCTGGCGCCTTCACGTGAGGCTGGAATCCGCTGCCCGGCTTCCACCGATGTCCCGATCGACGTCTATGTGGAAGCGCTGGACGCCATCGTGCCTGCAGGCTCAATGAAGTACGCCTCCAAGATGAGCGGAAAGGTGATTTTGTTCATGGAGTCTGAAAAGATGGAAAACGCCGCCATGGAGAAGGGGCTGACCGTTAAAGATTGATACCTCACCTTGGAGCCACTGTCATCACCATCGGTACGTGTAATCATATCCAATGTCCCTCCTCTACATTCTTGATAAAGAAATACAAGATAACCTGGCTAAGTTGGACACACTGACCTCCAACCTACAGCATTTGCCTTTGCGCTGCAAAAATCCCGCCTTGAGGCATGTCTTATCTTTTAGAAGGCAGGGGGTCTACATGCTGGTGCCCAATTTGCAGCTTGAGAAGGGCTCCTATACGGTCATGAATGGAGGAAGGGCCCATCGGCTGTTTTACTGCAGGGACGTACTAAAATGCAACCTCTGCAAAGCAGAGGGGCATGTTAAAAAACGCTGCCCGAAGACGGAAAATGCCCAATCCAACAGCGAGGGGACTGTGGAAAACGGATGACTCACAAAGCTCATGGTGAGATGGCAGTAGACCCCGCTCCAACTCCAGCTACTGCCATGGGGACTGAGGCTCAGCCAGCCACCCAGCCGCCATTGACAGCCGGACCTCTGAAGAGAAAATTCGTGGAGGATTCAGCTCCATTATCTCCAGAGTCAAGTGGGGATGAGGTCGGTCCTTTCAAAGATCTCCCTGAGTTGGAGTCGGGCATCACACCCACGCCTGGTGGAGATACGGAGAGCACTTGTGGCAAAGACGGGGTCTTCGCCATCCCAGATGCCCCTAGAGGTGGGACACGCACAGGGAAGAAGCCCCTTGTAGGAACCAACAGCAAGCGCAGGACACCTGCAGAAAATCTTGAGCTTGAAATAGAAGCGGAGGAAAACAATCTATGAAGTGGCAAAGAAAATAAGTGAAGAGGGTCGCACTTCAGACCTCAACGATGCACCCAGTGAGGCGGCCGTGGGCTCCTAAGAAACGTGAGTAGCCGAGAGCACAGATGAGCCCAAACAGGACACAATTTACCAAACCGCGGTCAGTGACCAAGACAAAGACAATGGAGGGCCGTCTATGGAGGGGCAAGCAGCATCAACCAATAAAGCACCAACAGAAGATACCACGACGACTGAGAATCCCCAAAGCCTCGGGGCTGAGGAGGGAAGCCAAGAAGAGGAGGTGGAATAAACCCTCAGCACAGGAAGTGTGGTGAGCCCAACATCTGCTGAGCTGACTGAAGTGGCACTCATATTTTCACAGTCGGAGCTTTGGAACTTTTTATATGAAGTGCATGGCTCGGAAGAAAGCGTGACTGCGACTCTAGCAATTTGGACAAATGCGGAGGCAATTATAGCCTCCCTACTACATGTTGAGCAAGGCTTCAAGAGGCAGGGGAAGTCATCATCTGGAAAATAAAGAAGGATCAGGTACTTCCTGACCCAAATAACTACGTGGAAAGATAACATACCTGCCAACAGCTCCACTGACACATAATGCTGCAGATAGCCGCAATTAATATAAATGGGTGTAGAGGTGCAATTAACAGACACTTTATGCAGGAGACGCTTCTTACAACCAGCGAGGAAAATTAATGGGAAACAAAATGGAAAGGTGATTTGTTTTTGAGTCACCTTTCTCATTTTTCTTCAGGGGTGGCCACGTTATTTACACGAGGGTTTACATCCACCATAGTTAACCAAGTTGAGGCAGCATCTGGAAGAGCCTTCAATGTAGCAATCAAACTTAATGACATTTCAGTCCACGTCATTAACATTTATGCACCCATCAATGATGCGGAAAAAGTTATTTTTTCAATGCGTCACAGAGCTACCTCAAAAACATCCCAAATGACAAGTGTTTAATTTTGGGAGGAGATTTCAGCTGTACACTGAATGTCCTCGACCGCACTGGCACTGAGCAGTGCAAAAGCAGTGTCCTGAACACATTGCGGCATGTGCTCCACACGTACAGTCTGGTAGACGTGTAGCAGACGAAACATCCAAAGAAGCAAGGTTTCACCTTCATAAGAACCCGAACTGACAGGACACTGTCACAGTCAAGGATTAACCGTTTCTAAATCTCAAAAGACTTTGAAAATGGTTCAGTGTCATCCAGTATTCAGGATGCACTACTGGCAGATCATCACCTTATACTTCTTCAAATGGAAATACGAGGAGTCCCAAGGGGATCAGCATACTGACACTTCAATAATGCCCTTTTGGAAGACACCACCTTTACTAATATTTTTGGCATCTTCTGGGTGGAGTGGCAGGGAAAAAAAAAATGTTTTAATAACCTAACACAATAGTGGGACATAGGGAAAGTACACATTACAAAACGGTGTCAGCTGCATGCCTGGGGGAAACACAAAAAACATTGACCAATACATTTGTGAGCTAGAGAACAGGGTCCATAATTTAGAGCAAAGGCGGAAGATTGGGGATGATCCAGGCCTACAACAGGAATATGTGGAGACCCTGGAATGTCTAAAAGGGTTGCAGAAAGAAAAGGCAAAATGGGCATTTATACGCTCTCGTTTTAAATATACCCTGGATATGGACTCTTGTTCAACACTTTTATTTTCATGAGGGAAGCAGAATGGTAGGTGCAAAGTTACGGAGGGTTTATTTTATGGCAAGGGCGTCATTGTTTCAAACAATAAACAAATATCCTCAACAGTAGCACATAACTATAAAAAAAACTTTTTTCTCCAGAGCACATATCCACAGAGGCCCAAAATTAAATCTGGAAGGACCTGCCTACCTTAGGTGAAGAAGACAAGGATCTTCTAGAAGAAAAGGTTAAACAAAGTGACCTAGACAAAGCAGTGAGTGACCTTGCCAGAAACTATTCCCCAGGGATCGATGGGCTGACAGGGGAGTTTATCGCCATTTTTACCACTCCATACAAATGCAGAGCGGAGGAAACTGTACGCCCAAATGGTCAAATTCCAGAATCTGCAAATAATAATGTCACGCAAAGGCTACGCTTGGAGGGAGACGATGCCCAGCAGTGATCACGTGAGGCCTCATTAATTAAATCCATCGTACAAGCGCCACGGTGATCTGAGCTGGAGCATTGCCCATGGGACTGTGACCACGAACACATTTCTGACACTTTTCACAGACACAAATCCAGAATGCGTATTCTGTGGTGAGCTCGAAACAGTGGCTCATCAATACGTACACTGCTAAAGCCTCGACTCACTCTTTAAGCTGCTACGAAATATCCACCTAAAATGTTATCTAAATTTCTCCCCCACGATTCTTAGGGTTGACGAACTTCATCACTAACAATGCCACACTGGCTATCTATAGGGTCAGGAAAACAATTGAAGAAGCGGCTTATCCGGCCACTGTCGCTTATTCAAGGCCCTGGTTTCTGCCAAAATTTGGCTGGAATTTCGGCACGCTCGCTTGACGGGGGGTGTCGCATCTTTCTTCACACGTTGGACTACCGAGGGTGCTTTGTGTAATGTGACGAATGCAGGGGATGTGGTAATGGGTTCTTGTTGGTGTCTATGAACACAGTAGCACACGATAGGATTTATGTCACACGGGCGAACCGTGTGATATCTTTGATTTTAAAAAGGGGTCACAAAAGCAAACAAAAAAAACTAAACCAACATGTTCAACGAAGCAAAGTGCCGCAAAACCGAGCATCGTTTTGTTTTTTTTCTTGATCGTAAAAACAAGGAGGGAGGGCAGTCGTCACGGCACGACCACCCACTCCCTGCGGAGCCATTATCCGCACCGCTAATTAAACGGGAGAACAAAACCGCGCGCGGCTTCCTCGACGGCCGCCGAACGCCGCGTGTATATTTCACTCGGTGCTGTAATTGAAACGGAGATAATGAATCGCGCGTTTCAGGGCCTCGTTTGAATTCGCTCGGGAGAGCCGCGCGCGGACGCTGCCATAGATTCACGACCCAGGCCGGCACATAGAAAGAGGGGGGGGGGGTAGAGGTACGGCTCCGTGCGTGACTCTTAGCGCCGGGGTGCGAGGGGAGGGGCTGTGTTGGGGGGGGGATTTGTTTGGGGGGGGGAGGGGGGGTTGGGACGGCGGCTGCTCTGCTGTAGACGTTACAATGTGGGAGTTCATAATCTCAGCAGCATTGGTTCAGTACAAGCAAACTCGAGACGTGATTAAACATGAGCAGTCCCATCATTAGATTCAGGCTTGCTTAATTCAATGCTGGTGAACTGCCCAGATATTATAGCAAAATATTATCTCTTTAATATATCGGTCCTGGTTCAGCGCAAATTTTGCACATTGCATACGTAACAGGAAATATTGATTAGCATCGTTGTGTTACTCATTATGTAGAACGAAGCTAAGGATTCTTCTGTATCACGCCGTGGGGTCAATCGAAGTGAAGCTGAGAGTGCGTGTGTGGCGTGAGTTGCACTGAGACCCTTTGTCGTAGAGAACGGCCCCACGGGAGCGGATCGAGTAACAATAATTTCAAACTCTTTGGTTCTTTCGATGATTCCAACTCGTAACGCTGCGTCGCACGGTGTTTGCTCCGTGCTCTCGTAGATGGAGGAGAGACAGAGAGAGAGGAAAACTCAGAGGAGCCATAAGAAGGAGGAACCACATCCAAGGAGCGAGGAAGTTATAGCAGTCACGCGGTAAAAAGCTCTGCGGTTCTCTCTATATTAAGATGTTATCGGCCAATTTGTGGATGTTTATACATGTGGAGGGACACCGGAGTAACCGTATAAAACCCACGCGTGCGAGAGGACAGCCCTCTATCCCAAGCAGATGGAAGAGGTGGACTCCACATCTGACGTACCAGCGTTCTCCTGGCGAGCCAGGGTATACGGCTCCTTCTCGACGTCCAGGCGAAGAGAGCTTCACATCCTATCTGTGCCATGATCCACCAACCCTCGCTGCTGCGTCCGCAGAGCTGCGTTACAAGCCACGTGTATCGCCACCACATGCCCGACTACGTAGCTGCTCAGAATCGGAATCTTTATTTCGACTGGAGGCGGAATCAAATAAAGCCATCGAGCTTTATTTGATTCCGCCTCGCAGTATGGACGAGTCAGAAAGCTATACCTGCCAAAAAGGGCCTCTGGTTCTCGCGGTTTGTGAAAGATACCCTCTCTGCCACCCTCTCTGCCACCCACTCTGCCGGCAGAGAGTAACGTCTGTAGCACGCCTGGATTCGAACCCAGGGTTTCAGTGTTGCCAGCACGGCTCTCTGACCTATGCAACCAACCGGCCTCAAATATTTGCTGCGCGAGCGTTTGTCTGTGTCCCACTCGGCTGAATAGCACCCGGGTATCACGCAGCTCCTATTCACGAATTCTGTTTCACGCAAACCGCCCTGGGCCACCACAGCGGTTTAGGGCCTCTGTGCAGTGGGTGGCCAGTGGCCAGGAGGGTGGCTCTTTATTCCGCTCTCGCGTGTTGCAGCAATGTGGTTCAGGAACTGAGTGCCAATGTCGAGGCCTGTTAGCCACGACGAGAGGGCATCAAGAGAGACTTCGTGAAGTTTTGCTGTTTGTCCTCCTCCGTTGAAGGACTGCGGATTTATGCACGGTCCAAAGTTTGTTTGCATGGCCGAAGTCGCACTACTGTCCGTGACTTTTCTTTAATTTTCCAAAGATGGTGCTGGAGTTAATGGATCGGTGTTTTGGTTATGGTGCTGGTAGTACTGGTGATGGACGTGGGGGTTTTCATGGGTGCTAGTGGTGATGATGGTGGCTGCGGTACTGGTGGTGGGTACCTGTGGGTACTGATGCTCATTGTGATGGAGGTGGTTGCGGTGAGTGGTGGCAGCGTCGTGCCGGTGACGCTGGTAGATGCGTTGCTATTGGTGGAGGTGGTGAATGTGGAGGTGGTATTATTGATTAGGGAGCGGTAGTGTAGCTATGAACCCGGCGACCTGAGGTTGATTTCTGCTCACAGCCAACACCATTAACGATCTGAACCTGTCATGGGCCTCCCCTAGGTATACTCAGCAGCAAATCAGAACCTGGCGCGGTGTGTAGATATCAGCACTGGGGAGACAAAGGCGACCGGGCGTGGTGCTGGCCTTCAAAGGTGCTCGCTAACAGCGCTTGCCCCAACAGTTTGTTAAGGCTACACGGTCTTTGTCTTGGCTTCTTTCGCCAATATCGTTGAAAGGTTGACGGAGGAGGTGAGCACGTGGTGTGCGACGGAGGAGAGCAGGTGGTAAGGGAGGTGTGACGTTGGGGGAGTGTAGGGAGGGGAGCGGGATGTAGACGCGGGCGACCCTTGCAGGTGTAGAGGAGTAGGGGAGAGTAGTGGCGTCGCGTGCGCTGTCCAGTGCGATGACGTCACGGGACGTGGGGTCACGCGCGCTGGACAGTGCACATGACGTCACGTCTCCTCGGGTACTTAAGGGATACCCCGCGACGTAAGCGGGGTCACTGTGGGAACGGGTCAAGTAAACAGGGTAAAGAGGGAACCAGGGATAGAGAGAGGGATCGAGTGGTGAGTCTGGGGAGAAGCCGGTGGTAGCCGTAGAGGTGCTTCTCTCTCCGCTCGGTGGAGTCGGCAGAGTCCACGATCCGACACGAGAGAGAGAGAGACCGGAGCTAGCCGGCAGGGACCCGGACTCAGAGTAGGACCCCTAGCCCCTGGGAGTTGTGTACCCTTGTGTATTAACTGTAATGAACCCTGGCGAAAGCCCCTAACTTACCTCCGTCTCCGAGTACGTACGTCAGGAACTACTCAACACAGGGATCAGCGCCTCACTGTCCCCTCCTCCTCCATCTCCCCACCCGTGGATCCGCGCAGCCGCTCTCGAGACGACACGCTCCTTAACGCATCACGCCGCGCCATCTCCACGACGGTGTCCTGCCCGAGGCGCCGCCGTGCCGCTCACACGCGCCCGCAGCAGCACGGTTCGCTCTGTCGCCCAACTCAGATCAAGATCCGTCGCGAAAGTAAAAAATAAAAAAGTGAAAGTCACACGCGAACAAAACAAAAAAAAAACGTCGAGAACCTTCGGCGGAGCTGAGAGAGGTGATGAAAATCCGGCGATCACCCCCCGCCCTCCCCCCCCGACGTCTCCGCGTCGTCTCGTTCTCGAAGGCGGCGTTCGTGCCGCGTTCACGGGCGGGCGCGTTCCCGCGTCTCTTTACGCGTGATGTTGTATGTCAGCATGTGTGTATGCACATATGTTTATGCGTGTGTGTGTGTAGTGGGGGAGCGGTCGTGTAGCGGTTACCGCACTGCGTCTACGAATCCCCGGCGACCCGAGTTCGATTCCCGCTCGCGGCCAACACGCGCTGACGATTATCTGAACCGGTCCTGGGCTCACTCCCAGGTCGGCTCAGCCTCAAATGAGTGCCTGGTCCGGTGTGTAAACATCGCCGCTAGGGAGACAAAGGCGGCCGGGTGTGGTGCTGGCCACCCGCGTGTGCCGTGCCAGCCTTCATAGGTGCTCGCTAACAGCACTTGCCCCGACAGTCTGTTAAGGCTACAAGGGGGGGAGGGGAGGGGGTCTTGGTTTGTTTTGTAAGTATGTAGAGGGCGGTCGTGTAGCGGTCCGTGCTCCACTACTAACCCGGCGTCCCGAGATCGATTCCCGCTCACGATTATCAACACCAGTGGCGATTATCTGAAGCGGTCCTGGGCCTCGCCTAGGTCGACTCAGCTTCAAATGAGTACCTAGTGTGGTGTGTAGACGTCAGCACTGGGAAGACAAAGGCGGCCGGGCGTGGTGCTGGCCACCCACACCCTCGTGTACCGTGCCGGCCACATAAGCTGCTCGCTCACAACACTTGCCCTCAACACTCTGTTAAGGCTCTGTGAAGAGCCACGCGGTTGTGTTACCGCAACACGAGCCCCCCCCACCCTCACTGCCCCCCCCCACTCCCCCGCGATTGCATTAGCATTGATCAGGACGATAATGAAGCATTGACATTGTGTTTGACAGCCGTCGTATATGTGATAGTGGCGGTAGTCGCGAACAGCAATTAAGCCATAATTACGTACGACTAATCATATTATTTCTGGCAATGCGTTGATGACATTCTGTACAGAACTTGACATGGAGAAGAAGACGCTCAGCGAGGTTGGAGCTGGACTGTCCGTGGCACGTTGATGTTAAATGCAGCTGTGAAGAGTCTCGAGCTAACGGCGACGAGGATGATCAGAATCGGTCCGAATCTGATCAACACATCGGTACGCAAGTGACTAATATAATGTCTGTGTAAAGGTGATGATCTTGTCGGATGGTGGAGGGTTAACGACAATAATATTTGCGTAATGATACCACGTGGCACCGAAAATTCACGATACAAGTTACCAGTCAATAAGTTAATATATTTTTAAATAAATACATTAAAAATAAACAATTAAGTAAATACACGAAACGAGACCTCGTATGACCCGGCCTTGCGGCGAGAAACCTGGGGAGGTCGTTTGGGACCCTGGCATAAACATGGCCATTCTTTTTCCTCTCTTAATGACTTCTGAGTCAGCGATTGTTTTAGGGAGTTTGCAAAAAAGCACGCGAGGCAGAGGCGGGAGAATAAGACGTCGTTCCCGGGCAGAGCGAGCGCGTGTTGATCGCGGCAGCGCGAGTGAGGCCACGTGGACGAGCGAGGTCACGTGAACACCCGAGGTCACGTGAACACCCGAGGTCACGTGAACACCCGAGGTCACGCGGACACGCGACGTCACGCTGTGTCATGGGAGGAAAAAACCCGATTTTTTCAGCGGCAGGCATCGGGTTTTTTCTTTGATACAATTAAACCCGATTTCGGGGAATTAAAACCTGGTTTAATGAATGCGAAACTCTGATCCAAGGCTTAGGCTGCTTCCTCGTCGGTGCTGCTATCGTACTCGGGGGGGGGGCCGTCGGGCACGGGGTAGTCGTAGAATGCGGCGGGCAGGTTGGTCGTGATGAACACGAGCTTCTCCTCCACAATCGTGGGCGCCAGTGAGTTCCTTGGCTTGGAATGGATGAAGCCCATCGTTGAGAAGTTGGCGAAGTGCGGTTCTGCAATTAGAACCAATTAAACGGGATTTCTCCAAATCTCAGATGATCGGGTTTAATATAGAAAGACAATTAAACCCGATTGTAACAAACCCGACTGTGCCACCCTTACGCTGTGTGCTCGCGTCCGGGTATTGTGTCTGCACGCGAGTTACAGTATATCAAATGTGACTAACGCTGTTATGGACCCCAAATGCATGATGGAATGTGTCAACCCCCCAATCGGAATTAACAAAACAGAAATATCGGTTT
>JAAXLI020002686.1:0-12474 GCA_014621495.2 Entosphenus tridentatus | reverse complement strand
CCCCCCCCCCCCCCCCTCGTCACACATCGTCACAAATGTCTGACCCCTCCCCCCCAGGTGCGTGACGTCATTTATGGACGGCCCCTTTACCCTATTAACCACACGTACTTGTGGTGAACATGCAACACACACTCTGGCAAGTTTTTAACACGTAGGCTTTCGCGACCAATATTATTCATAACTATTCTGGCAAATTGCCCGATGATGCTGGATGTAATTACCAGCGAAACGTCGTACTCAAAAATTGTAAATGTTGTGGATTCACTCTTCAACACACCGGTGGGCTAAAGTAGTGAACTATTTGTCTTTTGTCAACGTGACACTTTTTTACTGATTGCCCGTGTCCGGTGGTGGTGGGTTACGACACATTATAATTAACGCGATCTAACCCAAAAACGTTTATTATGAAACTCTGGCAATGTAAATGCATTGTGTTGGAAACGGACTGGCCTACACCAGAGACAGCCTTCTTTATGGCCTAGTCTCACCAGTGTCTCAGGGAGTACCCACACTTTACCCCACCGTACATGGCCTACCCAACTACTAACTGCTTTATCCATTTCTGCCGATGAACATATGCAGGGAGATTAAAACAACAGCTGTCCATTGTTTAGACCAGGAGCAACAATACAATACAATCTGGTTAAACATTAGAGATCGTTAAGTGATTGGCATTGGTCAATCAGACTTGGAGAGACGCAGCAAATTCAACCAGCTGCTCTTAAAGAAGAGAAGGCAATTCTACGGCTACATAATAATTATAATTTACATTCGTAAGGCGCATTTCATCCGTAGATTCCACCAATTCGCCACCGTGTATGGCAAGCAGGAAATTAACATAACCTGAACGGTAAAACAGCCAGAAACTAGGGGTGGAGGGGGGGTAAAAGCCAGGTTAAAGAGGTTAGATTTGAAGACGGGCAAATTACTCTCACGACTGTCTTGTTTGTGTCACCAAAGGCAAAGCATGTCGTTTTTTTGCGTGACCATACAAGATCTAAGTTCAAGGCGCAAATCCTAGGCCATTGTGCTTGTTAAGACCACACCTACCGAGTGCTGTATGACTGTCCATAACAGCCCTCTGTATCAGTGTATAGCGTGCATGCCAGTCACTATACCACTGTCTTTAAAGCTGTTATAGGCTCAAAGAGGTATTGGGGTATAGGGACTTCCCGTCCACCCTATATTCCCTTGACCTCTGGCAGCCTGGCTTCGCTTTGCTACCTCTCAGCACAGCGCCTACCGAGGCATTTGGGCACCTTAGCCAGAACTAAGTTTTGCAAGGAGGGAGTGACATTACATCTGAATGTTCACGTGTGGAAAGGAGAGAAAAAAGGTGTTCATTAAACAATTCAGCCATATAGATACGTGAGTGCTAGAAAAGTTATTTGCCTGCGATCGCAATTCTACAAGACATGCGTATGTTGTCAGAGTGTGTGTGGGGTGGGGGGGTGATTAATAAAACTGCTGCATCCCGTCTCTTCATTTGATTCCCAAGCAGAAAACCGTCCGTGCCACAACACGCTTAATTATTCCCGATGGTGCTGTATTTGTGCTCAAGGGCGTGTACATTGTCCCCGTGTTTTCACTGATTTGGCAGGAGATATTTTTAATGTAAAGCCGCAGTGTGTGACGCTGTATAGATATTTTTTTTTACGAGGCTGAACGCCAACGGGAAAAAAAAGTGTACGTGATGGATGCCGTGAGGCCCTCCAGGCCGTAAATAAACTTACGGAAGCAGGGGAAAGGTCTGCTGAGCAGGCCGCAAGGAGTCCAATTATTGAATTGTATCATCTTGCGTAACACCAATTGAGGCCACGTAAAGTGTGAAATTATTGTCATCTTTATCATCATCCACTGCTGTATGTAGGCCTTCCCAAGCCTATCCTTCAAGGTCCTTACAAGCATGCACATGTTACATTTCAATTCGTTCTCCAAGGTGGCCGTTTCACCCCCCCCCCCCTTTAAATTAATTAATTACATCAAAAGGTACAGGTGCAGCCATGAAATTGCTATGTCACACCACTGTTGACGAAGGCCTCCAGTAGCTGGAGCTGTTCAGAACGCCCCCTCGTATTTTCGGCCTACTCTTCCACGCTGGACAGTTATCTTGGAAGAGGTAATTTATACCCACACCTTGACCCCACTACACACGACCTGATCAACCAACTGCGCTATTCCCGTATGCTGTGTAACTGCTGAGTGGATCGAGGCGGCGGGGGAGAGATTTGAGAAGCTTTCAGTATCGTTTCAACTTGTAATAAAGGTCGTTGAAGCGACTTCTGGCATCCGGTCTTTATTCGTCTTTCATTATAGCACCCCTTCACGCTGCTGACAGACAGCGTGAGAGGGATAGAAAGAGACACGCGCAGCCACGTGGCAGCCTGGACCCCCACTCTCGCGTGGCTTCTTCCCTTCGTTTGTTCCAGTTCTGACCACGTGTTGTTCGTCTCCACCCCTATTTAATACCCGGATCACGTGGTACGTTTCCACCAATCCTGATTAGCCTCTATGGAATCTTCCAGACTCCACCGTAGGCTCCCGGGACCACGCCCCTGACTCGTCTCCCCATTGGCTGTGGCTAAAGCCAGCAGAACCAATCCTCTTCAAACAGCTGTCACCTTTCCATTACGTCAGGGCCACGCCCCTAGGCTTCCCCCCATTGGCTATGGACCAGGACCGGCAGAGCCAATCATCGTGACGAGTTGTAATCCGTCAACGACCCGGATATAACCTCACATTACAAACTGATGCGAATCGAAACGTCGGATCTCTGGCCTGCAAGTTGAATGTGTTAACAACTGTGCCATGGGCAGCATCCTGAGATTATGAATTGAAGACTTCATAAATGGCTTTGTGCGCACCGGTCACAGAATTGACCATGCAGTCCGTCTCCCACAGACAAAGCACTCGAGATTTTTACACGCGTGCAGGGTGACGTAAACTCGGGAGTTTTACGAGTACTGCAACATTAAGAAAGTACAATAAACCCCCGCACTGGAAATGTCACGGAGGCAAATATCTCATTGCCCCCTTAACATCTTTACGCTCATACGTAATAACGGCCTAATGAGTAAAGTGCACAGTGGTATAAAGCAAAAAAAAACATCACGCTGAATTATTCCACAAAACTCTTTGCAAGTTACAAGCGCGCACATTTTCACACAGATCTGTTTGAAGCAATTATCCTACTGCAGCGATTGATCGTTCTGATTGTAGTTGTTTGGAATATAAAAAAAATAACTTAAGATGCTTTACGTTACCAATTTGCGCATGTAAAAATTATAATCACTACCCAATGCATTGTGTTTAGATGACGATTGTCGGAATGATGATTGCCATCATGACCCTCACCACAATAATTTTCCAGCGGTGCATTGCTTGGTACAGCACGCTGTAAATCACTGATTTAGCCTAAAATGTCTAAAGCCTAACAGTTCGTTGTTGTGCGTCAGCAACAATGTTGAAATCCATTACGGTAATCTAATTATGCCATCCCCTTGCACTCTTTTGGACAATAACTGCTAAGGGTTGATGTGTCAGGTCCCTAGAGGATTAATTATAGGGTGCCTTATGCCTTAATTATAGAGTGCACGTAGCTGTAATAAATACTGGCGAGAGAGTGAGCGGTGGTGGCTTCTCTGTTTACTCCGGGCTCCTGACTCAGCCCGCCTGGAGATGTTTCGAATGTGTTGTGTTTCTGCAGTTGGACGACACGTGGAAACGAAGAGAACTTTTAATTAGCGCGCTCGCCGGAGAGACGTGCCGACAGACACGCACCGCGAATGAGACAAACTGACACGTGGATGGCTGACAGACTCAAAACATAGAAACATGATGATGCACAAGACAGAACAGACAAACAAAGACATAAAAAACACACACACAGCTTAATTACAATCTTTTCAGGGTTTAAGATGCACTCTACCCCCTCTAGCTCCTCTGCCCCTCTCCGTGTGTTCAAGCTAAAATTAGGGGTGCGTCTTGTAATCTGGTAGGCGCGTGTGTATGTGTGTGTATCTGTGCGGATTTGTATAATTTGCATTGACATCGGCCACACGTGTTTGAGTGAGACTTACTTCCCAGAGCCTCTTATAAGCCAGGGTATACGGTATATAACAACCCTGGAGCATAACCTTCTTGAAAGGGGGGACAAACACAAACTCGGAGGTGAGGGGTGGGGCACAACATCGTCAATGTTAAAACAACTTCAAAACAGACAGAGTAATCCATAATAAAGGATTTTTTTTCGGGGGGTTAGATCGCGTGAATACAATTAAACTCGCCGCCAACCGACACAGCCAATTGGTGAAGTTTGTTACGTAAACAAATCGTGCCAATTAGTTACTACTCCAGCACACCGGTGGTGTGTTGGAGGTTAATCTGACACGTGGATGACAGACCCATTTACTCTCCAACACACCGGTGTGCTGAAGCAGTAACTGATTGGCCCTTTATGTTTACGTGACAAACCTTATTAATTGACTGTGTCGGGTGGTGACGGGTTTAACGACACATTTATATTTACGCGATATTGGTTGCGAAAGCCAACGACGTGTTAAACAGAAAGAGTAATGATGCGATCTACTGTTGTTTACCATATGCATTCTGACAAGGCCGTAGCCATGGAGTCAACATTGGGGGGGGGACCACATTTTCCAGGGTGTCTGGGGGTCCCAACCCAGAAAAATATCTCAATTTGAAAACTCATTTCCTGCCTAAAATATAAAAAATTTCACTAACACATGGGATGGACTTAATTTTCAAATTTTTACAATGTCTAATAGTGTATTGTATTTTGCTCTGTTTTACTTTTTTACCATTTCTTGTTTCATTGTATTTAATGGCAGAGATTAGGGATTAACAAAGTACAACCATAACCACAATCATATATACAGAAATCTATGCATTGATTTATATGAAGACAAGTCCAGATATTGTGGCCAAGGTTTAGCAAATTGAAGTTTTTATTTACATAGCATAGCAATTATTTTTTTTATAGCAATATATATTGGGAGGGACATTTTGAGCATATTTGAATATATTAATATTAAGGCCCTGCATTCTGATATAGCTCTCGCCTCCTGTGTGTATAAGGAGAAAGGATACGACACCCATCTTTCAATCGCTGCTGGCATTAGATATCGTGCCAACATTTTTTATTGAATGTAAGGACATTGTAAATGGGGGGCTGAGCCTTCGGCGGAGAATGTGGGGGGTTCAGCCCCCCTTCCAGCCCCAAACTACGCTACGCGGTTGATTATACAGCACGTCTATATTTTGCTCTCGGATAATCTCACCGTACACAATGGATACACAGAGAAGCAAGCTTCGCACTGTGTACGTCAACATGTAAGAAGGGTGCCACATTTTGCAGGATGGACTGTACGGAATTTAATTCGGACTTTCTCGGGAAAAAATGCAGAGAAAAAAAACCAGAGGTGCGATATTGGAAGGCGGGACAGTGAGCTTCAGCAGCAGCAACAACACAAAAAGGGTGGCCTATTCCGAGATCTGAGTTTTGACAGTGGTGTTGGGAGATTATGGCGTCTCACAGAGCCTGCCGTTGGAAAAAAAATGCCGTAATAAGTTGGCTTGAGCTGCAGAGGCTCTCTTTCATTACCTTTCTCCGGCTGAATCAATTGCGCGGTCGGATTATTGACATGTGGGCAGAAGGAGATATCCACTGATAGGCTCTGAAAAGGGACACCGGTTTGAGCGCCAGCGTATCGCTGTTGTGTCTGTCCGACTGTGGCGTCGGCAAGCGTGTTTGTCCCTACAGGTTTAAGAATGACATTCCCTTGTTATTCACGACGAGGGATACGTTCCGGAGATGGTCCTGAATTTATCAAATTTCGCGGATAATGATCAATAAATACATAAATAAGCTATTAAAACCATGAAATGTATCATTGCACGTAAAACATTGGTTATGATAAACATAAAGTAAATAAATATGAAAGTATGAAATAATACTGTAGTTTATAAACGAACTTGCCTTCAATTATGATGCCAGGCATCATCACTTTATCTCATCGCTTTCCCTCTCATCACGTTATTGCATCACTTCCTATCGATTGAGTAGTCGTGTAGAGCTCCAGATGCGATTCTCGGAGAGCCAAAGATCGCGGATAGCCAAGTTCGTGGACAATGAGGGAACAACTGTTACGGCAGAGTGGACAGCTGGTATTGCTTATGCCAGCTTCTGGCCATGAATTGACGTGGTGTCCCCTTTATACAATTTAAGTTGTGCCCCCTTCATACAATTGAAGTGGTGCCCCCTTTCCAAAAAGTCGGAGCGGCTCGTCTCAACCGCCACGCATGCTGCCCTGCTCTGGCCCAGTCTCTTTATTAAAGTGGAGCCCCATAAATTAAAGTGATTCCATCCAAAATGGAAGTACCTGAGGCATTGCCCTCTAAATTGAAGTGATACCACCTCGTAAATGAGGAATGTGGCTCCCACCGTTATCGGAACAAGAAAATGGGAATGAAGCTACTGGACTACTAAAGCAGGGCTTGTTCCAAAAGTAGAGCCTGTGTGGCCTCGTTTATTATGTCATGCTAATTGTTGTTTCGATTTAAAGCTTTCGTGACTGCAGGGATTCATCTTCTTGGTTCTTTCGGTAAAGTCACGTAGAAGGGAAATAATAAAATAATAAAAATAAAACATAATAAAATAATTCTCACGAATTATTGTATTCATTCAGACGCTGTCTTTCCGACAGAACCTGTTTTTCACCTGAGGACGGCTGCTTGCGTTGTGGTCGAAACGTCGTGAGAATTATATTATTATGTTTTATTTTTATTATTTTATTATTTCCCTTCTACATGACTTTACCGAAAGAACCAAGAAGACTAATCGTTGTTGTTGCAAAAGGCAATATTTTGCTGCAGTATTTTTTTTAAACAAATGTGCTTCCAAAAATGTGTTGCTGCGACAGTGGTGCTATACTTAGCACACGGGGTTTTGAGATCGAGAGGTGGCAGGTTCAGTGCGATCTCGACAATCGAGTAATCAATCGCAGCGTCACACCCGCAACTGCCAGTGACAATCGCAGTGTAGGGACCCCCTTGAAACATTTGGAACTGTTATTAACACTGGGATATACACGTCCTGTCTAGGAACGGTAGTCTTCAACTACCCGCAGAAATTCAGGCTACGCATGTTTCATAATGCATGAACGTGTATTTGGTGGTGTTTGTCCAGTAACTTTCTCCGTTTATGGACGGCGACGCTCCAAAAAACATGCACAAACGCGGGTTAGTGTTATTTTGTGGGTCTCTATTATGTTGTGCGGTCAGCTGACTCGGCTGAATCCGCTAAGCACAAGAGACATATTCACACCAAGGAGTTATTTTAATGCTCCAAATCTTTTGCATGACATGAAGCTGCAAATCGTGACGTTACATGTCTTTATACTAGAGGAAATTCGTATTTTTTGCAGAAAACTTTGTTTATAAAAGAGAGGGTTGCTATTTCAGTTGCAGTTTATTTAGTTACAGTTGATTTTGAAGTTCCCTGTGATCTAAGAAAACTCTTAAGTCGGGTTTGATCAATAAAAACCACACACCATATCCGTGGCAGACATAACAGAGAAAAATACATTAATGCTACAAATGAATATATATTTTTGAAGGTAAGAAATGTTTTATTTCAAATATCAAATGTATTTTTTTAAAGATAAGAGCTAAAGAATAAAAAAGTGCAAGATTATTCGTAAAAAGGGCCAGTGGTAAAACACACAGTTGGCAAGCAACACTACATTTAAATCTCTAATGAAAAAAAAGTAGAAAACATAAAGGCGCCATCACCAACAACGACATTGCACCGAGCAAAACACAGCATAGAGGAGAGCAGACAAGGCACAGAAAGACAAAAGAGGTCACGTAAAGGTAAACGATGTCCAACTCATCGTCCAGTTATTTATCGCCCCAATGTTTCGTAATAAACCTACAACGATTCCTTTCCCTTGCGATCCACTCCATTGTCACGATTCAAGAATGCATCACAATGTACTTTTCCAACGTGGTCAATGTCGTGCGTGGTCTTTAGTGGAGGCAAGGGGTCACGTGAACCCTTTACGTTTGCTTTTATTCATCCTCTGCCCAAAGGCCAGTATTTTGGCTCTATGTATATCCGCCCGCTCCCTCCCATTCCGTCCTTCCTTCCGACAAATCGCCAAGCAAGATCGTTATTTCCCTGCCTCTTAGCCTCTTTCCCAACATCCTTCCTTCCAGAGCGTCCTTCATCGAGCTTCAACCTCTGAGCAAGTGCCCAAGGGCGGCGCCGCGGTAGTGAGATGTTAACGACCTCGCCTGGTGTACAGGAGATCGTGGTTTCGATCCCGACACTTACGCCTGCTGTATATTTGGAGTTTGCGTGTTTTCCACGTGGTCGCGTGGATTTTTTTCTTCGAGTCCTCTGGTTTTCCCCTCCGCATTTAGAATCAACATGCGTTTAGAGTATTTGGCTGCTATAAATTTCCACGCCACAAGCCCACCTCGTTGAGCCATCATTTGTGGCCAGGTCGCTTCTGAAAAATTGCTATATAGCTCAGTGGGCCTTACCTGGTAAAATGAAAAGTTTAGTTTAAAAATAAAGTTTAGTTTTAATTAGACATCTTTTTCCCTTTCATGAACTGTCCTACATTTCAACATATCACTGCTAGGTGACGTGCAGGCGTTGTTTGACGACACTGCAGCAGCACACCTGCTCAGTGTGGGTTGGTGAATGAAGGGGATCGGTCCAGGACCGGTTCAGATACCACTCGCCACTGACGTTAGCCATTGCCGGGGGACTGAAGCCATTGCCGAGGGAATGAAGCCACCACGTCCGTCCGCCTTTGTCTCTCTATCTGAGATGTTTGCACGCCGCACCGGGTACTCGTTCGAATTCAGGTCTCGTTGTGCAGGGTGGCAAGCACTCCGCCACAGCAGCGTATACAAATCGATTTCGATACACACGATTTCGATACACACTATTCAATTAATAATATGCATGTCACGAGGCAGACGGATCAATATTCACCAATGAATCGATGTCATTTGTTACACCTCCTACTAAGCAGCATAGACGCGGCATACAAAGTATCACCCGTGGACGTGCCGAGGGAAATGCATGATCAGGCAGCGCACGTCCACTTAACGCGCACGCAAAGACAAAGACCCCCCTATATCCTCAACACTTCTTCTTGGTTCTTTCGGTAAAGTCACGTAGAAGGGAAGTAATAAAATTTTTATTTTATTTTATTATGTTTTATTATTTTTATTATTTCCCTTCTACGTGACTTTACCGAAAGAACCAAGAAGATGAATTCCTGCAGTCACGAAAGCTTTAAATCGAAATCCTCAACACTGTTGGGGCAAGTGCTGTTAGCGAGCACCTATGAAGGCCGGCACGGCACACGAGGGGGTGGGTGGCCAGCACCACGCCCGACCGCCTTTGTCTCCCCAGCAGAGATGTTTGCACGCCGCACCGGGTACTCGTTCGAGGCTGAGTCGACTCAGGACCGGTTCCAATAATCGTCACTGGCGTTTACCGTGAGCGGGAATCGAACTCGTTGTGGCCGGGTTCATAGCACAGCGGTGCTAACCACTACACCACCGCTCCCCCGGTGGTGTAGCATAACGCACGCGCCCGCGAGACAAGTCACACTGCACGCTGGCAACCACTGCTTTGGCGCAGCCTGATACTTGTGATTGCAGGTAATTTGAGAATTATTGAGCAGAGCCTTTCTCCCATTACACCTCGCGGCTTCTAAAAAAAATCAATGGCTCGCTCGCCGGATATTGACTAACTCGCGGCGTGTGGGCGCGATGCCACCACGGAGGGCACTTCTTCTTCCCCTGCTTGAATAAATAAATGAATGCGCCCTCACCAAGCGATCGGCGAAGGCACCACTCCCACCCCCCCTCCCAACTTGCAAGCATCGCGGTGAGCTCCGCACCCATGGTTGGGGCCTCGTCATCATTGCGATCGAGAAGCGGTGAGAGTTGGGCAGTTTGACGTGGTGGTGGTGGTGGCCAAGCGCTGTTGTATTTGCTCCGAAAACTCGAAATGCACGAGATTGGAGGTTCGCAACATTTATTTACCCACGGAAGTCTCGAAGATTTTTTTTTTCGGCCGGCTCCGACGTTTCGCAGGGGGAGGTGATGTTGCCACGTGTTTTCTCAGTTGAGCAATGAGCAGGTACATTTTTTGACAAATTATTTTGATAAATACAAGTTTGCCAATTTCATTACAGATCACTTGAACGTGGGGTTGGGGACAATTTTAGTTTTCACTTTTAAATACCCCTTGTTGAGACACACATTAAAAGACAAATATCCCCCGTATACCCTTAACAGACTGTCGGGGCAAGTGCTGTTAGCGAGCATCTATGAAGGTCGGTACAGCACACGAGGGGGTGGGTGGCCAAACACCACGCCCGACCGCCTTTGTCTCCCAAGTGGCGATGCTTACACACCGCACCAGCTACTCATTTGAGACTGAGTCGAACCTAGGGGAGGCCCAGGACCGCTTCAGATAATCGTCACTGGTCTCGGCCGTGAACGGGAATCGAACTCTTGTTCGCCGGGTTCATAGCACAGCGCGCTAACCCGCTACACCACGCACATCAAGCACAACCTCGCCTCTCGCTGCTGTCGCATGCAAGAGGGCGCTTGACATTGACAAACTTGGTGCTGCCAGGTCGAAAATATTCGCATCACGTGCCTCACGAGTTCGGCTAATGTGCTTGCAGCGGTGGCTACACGGCGTTTGTGGGTGGTGCGTCAAAGTGGTCGGCCTTCATGTGGCCCCGGGCCCTATGCATTGAAGTCGTGGTCTTCACCTCTGGTGCGAAGGTTAATGTGTGCGGTTTGGAGCGTGTTTATAAACCAAGAACAATTGTTCATGCTGCAAAAGGGGTGATTGTGTAAAATGAGTTTTGGATTCATTATAACGTGAATTAATAAGACAATAATGAGGTGTGAATTGACAGACGATATGAATAACAAAACCTGCACAACAGTGGGTCATCTTCTTGGTTCTTTCGGTAAAGTCACGTAGAAGGGAAGTAATAAAATAATAAAAATAATAAAACATAATATTATGTTTTATTACTTTACCGAAAGAACCAAGAAGATGAATTCCTGCAGTCACGAAAGCTTTAAATCGAAACAGTGGGTCACTTTGGTCGCCGGTGCGTTTTCAGGGGGCACTTCGAATTCCACCTGAAGAAACCCACCAGCACGTGGAGCAAAACGTCGGACATCGTGCCAAGCTGAAGAGTACAACCGCGAAACCCAATCAGCTTGCTGATCTCGTCAAGGAGCATAAACCATCAGGCAAACTACAGTCATCCCCGCAGCGACGGTTTCGGCTAACCATCGATCAAAGATGGTCACCGCATCGCGCACTTTCAGATACGCTTCTGCGTCCGTCTGGAACGCTCTTCCTTGCGATACTAACAAGCCGCTGGAGGCAAGCACTTTTAAATCTAGGTTGAAAACTAATTTCTTCAGAACTGCTTCTTGCGTTTAGTTCTGGTGCGGGCGATCAGCAAAACGTGGAACCGACGTAATTGTTTCCCCACAAATACCACCGCTCAGCTAAATCTGCCACCACCCTGTCTCTCTCGCATAGGGCAGAGCCTGAGGCGCAACTTTCATAGCCAGCTGGACCTTTCAGCTGCCAACACAAGTTTGTTCGACGCGTAAGGCGTGCTCACAATTACAAAAAAAAGAGTTTTCAAGTCGAGGATTTAACGGCGCTCTGTTAAAAGTAATTGTGAGTTGTGGAAAGGGCGAGATATCGATCGCGTAACGCGAGCCTCGACCCTGTCACAACAAGTAACGATTTCAAAAATGGAACGACATCCTCCCGGGACTATTGTTACCTGGAAGGACGCAGAAAACTGCGGCGTAAGGCGGAGCAGCGATGATGGGATTGTCTATAAATTATTCGGCTAATATTGCTACATTATAGCTGGTTACCCAGTTGGTTTTTCACGGGACCTCGGGGCACCTGTTAATGTGCTGTCCCGTAATCCACTCGGGTCTAAAACTGCGCAGGTCACAAAGTGATGCACTGCAGAAGACGAAAACAAGGACGCAGGCTCGATGTTTTTTTTTGTTATCTCTGAAATAAAAGGATGGAGATGGATAGCAAGGGTCGATGAATTTGGTCCTTTTTTACAAAGTGTATATATATATATTTTTTTTATTTACGAGTTTATTTTTTTTATTTTTTACAAGGGCCCATATAACCTTACTCCAGCGCATCGGCTGCGTGTACTGCCGTGTGCTAGGCGTTGGGCGCTGGCGAAAAGAATGAAGTGCCCCTTCCTCTTCATAGGCCAGCACCCGGGCTCTTCTGGCCTGTGAACCCCAGAAGCAGTGACACCCCCTTGGACTAGAGGTCGCAAACGGGTTTTGATTCCTTACCCGTACCCGTACCCGGCCGCACCAGGGTCGCAAATGGGTACCCGTACC
>JAAXLI020002685.1:0-12476 GCA_014621495.2 Entosphenus tridentatus | reverse complement strand
CCCAAACCTCCAATTAGTCCCAAACCTCCAATTAGTCCCAAACCTCCAATTAGTCTCAAACCTCCGACTAGTCCCAAACCTCCAATTAGTCCTGCACCTCCGACTAGTCTCTCACCTTCAATTAGTCCCAAACCTCCAATTAGTCCTGCACCTCCGACTAGTCTCTCACCTTCAATTAGTCCCAAACCTCCAATTAGTCCTGCACCTCCGACTAGTCTCTCACCTTCAATTAGTCCCAAACCTCCAATTAGTCCCAAACCTCCAATTAGTCCCAAACCTCCAATTAGTCCCAAACCTCCGATTAGTCCCACACCTCCGATTAGTCCCAAACCTCCGATTAGTCCCAAACCTCCAATTAGTCCCGCACCTCCGATTAATCCCGCACAAACGATTATCGTGGTTGCCTATGTACGGTGTGAAGGAGTTCAACGTACGTGCATTTCTCTATCCTTCCATTTGATTTCATCTAGTTACATTTTCTCTGTGCCATCGGCTCATCTATTTCCGCTTTTTGCCGACTATGACACGTTACAAATCTTGGATTTATTGATGGAATCGGTGCACACGAACAGTGTGTGAAGCTATACCGGGGTCGTTGTCGATTGCATTTGCCTGTATGTGTGCGCGCGCGTGTGAGTGTGGGGAGCGGTCGAACCCAGCAACCCGGGTTCGATTACTGCTCATGGTTAACACAGGTGACGAATATCTAAACTGATCCTGGGCCGCCGCTAGGTCGACTCAGCCTCAAATGAATACCTGGTGCGATGTGTAAACATCGCCACTTGGGAGACAAAGGCGGTCGGGCGTGGTGCTGGTCACCCACCCCCTCGTGTACCATTCCGGTCTTCATAGGTGCTTACTAACAGCACTTGTCCCAACAGTCGTGTGATCGTTGTCTTTGTGTGTACCAAAATGTGAGGGCTGTGTGCCCTTCCAATTGTGTACCTCCTAAAAGGAATGGGAGTCACAATGAAGTCCCCCACACCACAGAACATTTGACATTTTCTCATTCTTTTCATTATTTTATTTTCCTGCGATGTTAAACTGTGTCTATTTGAGATTTGACACAGCGTGTCTGGTTCGCTTACAGAGTCTTTACCCCCTCCACATTGTGTCCCATTCATTGTGAGCATGCGAATGTGTGTTCTCCCTTGCCGCTGTCCAGTGTGTACCACTGGCAGCGGGTAAATTGAAAACAGAAATATGACATCTAAAACATTCGCGTGAGCTCTATATCATGGCAGCAACACTAATCCATGGCACACAATGCTTTGCCTATTTTTAACATGTGCAGTGACCCCTTTTGCCATATAGTATCCCAGTCAAAGGTATCTATGTTGAACTTCTTTTACACCGTACGAACCCAACCATGCTAATTGGAGGTGTGGGGGAAGGAAAATCAGAGGTGCGGGGGAAGGCAGTTGTACTTCATTGTGGGGTTGTAACTGCTCGAGATGGTTGAAAGATTTTGATAGTCATTAAATTGGATACACGCCATATCATCTTAGATTACTTTATTTGCAGGATCGTTAACTTACATTCAGTATTCTGTTTTGTGACAAGGACATAGACTTGCAATTTTCCGAATCTACTTTTGATTATGAATGAAATGTACCCGTACTCCTCCCTGGTATGGCATATGGATCAAGTAATGTGGACATGCATACAGAAAATGGAGCAAGAATTGAAATGTACACAAAGAAGGATGGTGCGTACACCTTTTTGGAATTACATTGAGAGGCAGAGAGATAAACACGTGGAATGGGGGGAAAATGCAGGAAACGTTCTTTGTAAATATATCTGTAAATGGTCATGAATACCCACCATAAAAAATTCTGGCCTGCTCTATCCATCTGTTAGGATGGGGTTGTATTGCCGTTTACTGATTCTATGCATTAGCCAAACGAATAGGCTCCCTTGTATGGAAGTAGGGAGTCCACGTGTACAGTTTCCAGGAGACAGACTTTGCAGCAGTGAACATTGATGACTATACTGTGCTGATGAGTCCTAATTGCGAAGAAACCGGTCCACAGCCGCCTATCTCTGCACCACTGCTGCCTGCCAATCGGTCACATTTATTCACATTTATTTCGATGGGAACCTAAAACAACGGGACCACAATGCACTTCTTCAGGAAATTATTATGCTTTTTGGACATGCGCAGAGGCTGTGTGATTTTTACCCAGTTTTGCGTGTTGTTTGTAACGTACCATTAAATAATGTTCAAAAAATCAGAATCAGAATGTTTATTTATACTGGAGGAATCTGATGAGCTATGAAGCTCCTTTTCACAGATGTCCAGTAGGGTCAGGTAGTGGAAAGGTAAACAAATAACTTTTAAAATATTTATAAAAATACAATTTAACTATGTTTTATATTACCAGGTAAAGCCCACTGAGCTATGTTGCCACACATGATTGCTTGACCAAGTGGCTTGGGCAGAGGGATAATCGCCAGTGATCGAGAATGATAAAGTGAGGCAACTTCGGGTTGGCCTACACATCAAAGAGCACATCCAGCACGGAGATGGAACGATGAAATCAGCTCATGTGCAGGTGCCAGGTGGATAGTTACATTGGACGACCATAGAAGATGTTAAACTATGAACTTTTTTTTTAGTTTTACCAGGTACGCCCATAAACTTTATAGCTCTTTTTTGGTAGCGACATGGCCCACAAATGATAGCTCAAAGAAGTGGCTTATCACGTGCAAATGTATAGTAGTCAAATACTCTGAATGCACGTTGATTCTAAATGTGGAGGGAAACACTGAAGGACCCGGATAAAAATCTACTCGACCATGTGGAGAACATGCAAATACACAGGCATCAGGGTCGGGGATCGAACCCATGTACTCCCGTATACCAGGCCTTCATTCAGCAATCCATTGAACGTGGCTGATAATTACATACATTTCCTCCTGTTGGCGCTAACAGTCATTGTCCCATGGATTGACTTTCCTTCGCTATAGAAATGTAAAATATCTGCCTTTGAATCAAGGCTGCAAACCACCACATCCTTGAGTGGGTAAATAATGCAACTTGTGTTGTTTAACATTTTTTATTCAAGTCACACGTAGATGTATGCCTTGCTGGTCACGTCAAGGAACGCAAACCATAATGCAAATTCCGGTCATCCTCACAGCGGCTTTGACTAACCACCAAACAAAGATGGTCACTGCATGGCGCGTTTTCAGATGCACTTCTGTGGCCGCCTGGAACAATCTTTCTTCCGTTATTAGAAAGCCACTGGAGCTATGCACTTTCAAAGCATCGAGATTGAAGAACTGATTTGTTTAAAATTGCTTTTTTGTTTAGTTTGTTGTCATTCCCCCACACCTCTAATTAGCACGATTGTCTACGTACGGTGCGAAAGATGTTCAACGTACGTACATAAATCTAATGAGGAAATAAAAATATTATGCGTATGTAAATAATTCTCTTCAGACTGCTTGTCCTTGTGACACAAAAGCTCTGAAATGTAACTTGCCTGTTGAGATACAATCTGGACATCAATTCCCTGAATAATGTCTTTGTGAATCTTGGCGAGTGGGTTGAGTACGGGGCGGTTAGGCGGTGTGTGGCGGCAGCGCGCGGTCCTTTGATTTCTTTCGGGACGACGTGCTAATGACAAATTGCCTGCATCAGTCAACATTTTTTTAGTGTGGCCATTATAAAGCATGCGGGGGGAGGTGGGTGGGGAAAAGTTTGTGTCACGGGTATTGTTATTATTATTATTGTGATGCACCTGGGAGATGACTGTATTCGGAAAAAATACCTAATGTTACATTTTCCACTTCTGATTAATCATCGGAACCAAGCTACATTGGGCCATTCCAAAATACCCTCTCATGGCTCATTTCTTGCTTCAATGCTTAAAGAGCCACACGGCGCTTGCGGGTCCAGCACACACAGGTCCCTACCCCCCCCCCATCCTCTACGTGGCCAGAGGGAAGCTATCTTGTAAAACTAATTTTTTAACAAGCTTTAATGGATGCTTGAGTGTGCTTGTGCCATCCTAAGCCAAAATCGATAACTGCTTGTGAAGACATGACCCGGACGTTGAAGGACGAGGGCCATCAGCAATTGCATATTTATGGTTTCCACATTGGCCCGGAGATATCGTGACTGGTTCAAGAAGATGACCTGGCCGAAATCGGCAAAGCTCCTTTCGTCGAGCCAACCAAGGGGACCAGTTTGAGAGGGTCACACAATCCACTGGTACCTCTCTTTTTCCACTGCACAACCGAGCTACGCAGAGCCAGCCCAGCACGGCACTTGTAGCACCATCAACACACAACGAATAAGTGCACGCACTTAGATGACGTGGTAACCGTGTCCTTGCGGTGTAAAACTAAACACTATTATATTTTTTGTTTAATCAGGTAAGGCCCACCGAGCTGTATAGCTCGTTTTCAGAAGCGACCTGGTCGCAGATGATAGCTCAACGAAGTGGCTTATCATCGCGTGGAAATTGTATAGCAGCCAACACTCTAAACGCACGCCGATTTGCAATGCAGAGGGGAAAACCGGAGGACCCGAAGAAAAATCCACGTGATCACGGGGAGAGACAACACGCAAACTCCAAATATACAATAGGCATGCGGGTCGGGATCGACCCACGACCTCCTGCACCCCAGGCGAGGTAGTAAACATCTAGCCACCGTGTATTGGCTAACATAGCTTGCAATGAACGCGACTAGCCCTGCCCCTTGCCTTGCTCCCCCCTCCCCCTCCGAGACAGATTTTAATCTCCTGAGGCCAGCGTATGAGTTGATTTTCAACTTGGCATGGCAAATCACCAGTGAGAAAAACCGCCTGTGCCGCGATGGGCCTACTACTATGACCCTAATGTGTCGGAAAGGGTTCTAAAAGTGGGCCGTTGAAATGCGCCATCGGTGGTGCTCGGTGAAGCCAAATCAACGGGGAGCATTCGTGAGAGAAATAATAAATGTCGAGACAAAATAAGGTGGTTGCATAAACAGGCAAATGGACCTGGCTCATGCGCACGTTGGCTGTTTATTATTGAAAACCCGTTGAGAGATTGAAAACTGTACGTACTTGGAAAATGGTGGCTCCATATCGAACAGAGCAGAGTGTTTTTAATGTGTTTAGGCTCTGAGACGGAACTTATTTTCTCTCTCAAATGTCTCCCGATTATTTTCGTGGGGACTCTAAATTAATCAACTTGGAAGCTACTGTCTCCTTTTTTTTCGTTTGCGATAACTATCCCAGTTTTGTATTGCTAATTCCCACCTTCGATTTGCATCGTTTTATATTCAACAAATGCCGAGGGCAACGCAATTTCCTCTTTCCTCCAATCATAGCCCGTTTTTGAATTGCAAGGAGAGAGTCTGGTCTGATAGTGAGGCAATCGTGTTCTGGAAGGGCATGCCATTTAAAGACATGGTCTGTGAAATGGACAATTCTGCCTATTAATTACAAAAAATCCCTTGTTATTCGTGAGGGAAATGTTCCGGAGACGCTCGTGAACGGCAACATTTTTCGGATAATGATGTTGGAAACTGGCGCTATTCAGACACGTAAGGATTGACAATAACAGGCAAATATTGAAAGTGTGTTGTTGTTCGGAATCATGGAAAAGAGCCGGAAAGAGAGGAAGACGTAACAGCAATTGGCTTGACGACGACATCATAAGAAGTTTGGTGCCAGAAAGATGTGGCCACTATGTCTGCATATTGGCAGCAAGACAGAGGAAGGTGTAAACAAATGACGATAACGCAGTGTATACCTACGGGCTATCTGCCCATGGATGGCGATGATGATGAATTATGTTAATTAATGGCCATAAATAAATACGTAAATAGGTTATTCAAAATATGAAAATTCCTTCTTTTTTGTTGTCCACATGTTGCCCGAGCTTGATACGCGGTGGTTTGGCTGCTGCAGCTCTTTACTATTCAAATTTCCCTCCCTTTATTACTGCTAATCCTATTTCCCTCCCTTTATCACTGCTAATCCTACATAATACACTAGCATAATATGACTTTGAGACCCCCCACCACCTACACATTCCACAAGTAGTGACTAATCCCATATCTGCATTTGTCATCAATATGCTAAATTCCTCTGTTGATATGTAAACTCCTTTGTAAAGGCGCTCTCCTCCCCCCGACCCAGCTTAAATATACGCTGCCAAGCTTATCAGTGTTTATTAGGACGCTGTCTTTCCGACAGCTCTGTTCTTCACCTGAGGATGGCTGCTTGCATTGTGGCCGAAACGTCGTGAGAATTTTTTCTTATTATGTTTTATGTTTATTATTTTATTATTTACATTCTACGTGACTTTACCTAAAGAACCAAGACTATTTCTCACATCACTTTATCTCTTATCAATTCATCTCATCACTGTCTCGCATCACATTCTCTCATCACGTTATCTCATCACTCTATCTCTGTCTCGATCCAGTCGTGTAGAGTTCCAGATTCGATTTGCTGATCGCCAAAATCGCGAAGAGCAAGTTCGTGAATAACGAGGGAATGTTGCACATCGGTCATCTTCATATTTGCCTGAACGGACACCGACCTATACTCACACAATTAGGCAAACTATGCAAAGTAGAAATGTAAATGATCAATCCAGGAAAGGCCTTAAGACTCCACAGATGGATTCATGAATCCACTTACCATTCGATCGTTGGGAGGCCACTTCGTGGCCCAATTGGGTTTGAAAATTTGATCCCCAAACCATTGTGCATCGACATGTGACACACACGCGTGTATATACGGTACGCATGATGGAAATTTCGTATACATATGCGCACTTGTCCCCGTGTAGTACAGGCTGGTCCAAATGTAGTGTGTCTCCAAATGAATTGACCCCTAACATTTGTTACCCTTTGCATAGTAATTTCTGTTTTAATCAAACCTTACTTAAAGCTTTAAAGAATTACATGGGGGGGGGGGGTGTTCACAAGACGTCTAGACCACCCAGTAACATTGTCGACGCCCAAATTTTGTGATGAGACTAGCGCCTCCCTCGTTGGCAAAGCATGTGCATACATATTTAGTGACATCGGGGATGCCACTGTATGGTGCCCGAGAAGGCCGTGGCGCATGATGCGGGTGTAGTACCGCCCTAGCGGGGCTTGGTGAGCGCTGCGATTGCACGGGCACCACGCACAGCGTGCAGTGCAGGCTCCCACAGGGGGGAGTGGGAGAGTGTCAGCCCAGGGGCAGGGTTGCCCCGGGCCATGACACTCTGGTTGACCCCTAGGACACGTGATCCGGAGTGTCCACAGAGAGGCCCCCAGGTGTGGGGGCTAGGGGCTGATCACGTGTCCGGGGAGAGCTCTCGAGAGGGATCGGGAGAGAACTGGAACGCTCGAGAAGGTGGGCGGGGCCAAGGGCGGAGCAGCCCCGACCCAGGGGGATATAAGGTGGGTCCCTGGGAGGGACCGGGGTTGCTGCATTCTACAAGCTGAAGCTCTACGTCCTACAAGCTGGAAGCTCTACAGACATCAACACGTGGTCGGGACCCGATTGAGTGTCAGATCCTTCGTAGCTGTAACTGCTGAATATAGGGTAGTTAGCTGTGTGGCCACTACCCTAGGCTGTATCTGGGTGAAGGAGCAGTTACCCCTTTGTGTTACGTGTTGATGTTCCGAATAAATGTGTTGCCTCTAAAGAACAACGTCTGCGACTCAGTTGGACTCACTACACATACATACGTTGGCTCCATCACAACGTTTGTACGTGTTTTGTGTGTAAATGAAAAAGAGATCAACATTATTTCACCCCATGATACAAGCACAGGGAGCCTGGCTTTTATCCTGAATTGGGGGCTCGCAAAGCGAATTCAAATTTGGCACTAAGGAAATCTGACCTTTTGATTGTATTTTTTTGAAGCAATATTTTGTTTAATTAAATTTTTTTTCTCTTTCTCAATGCACACATTATCAGATGCTGGTGGGAGAGAAGAAATATGACATTTACTGCACTTTCATCGTCTGCATCTCACACTGCTCACTAAACTAGGCAGCCAGTGATGTGGCTGTGGTGTAACGGTTAGCACACTGGATTTGCAAAACAGAGGGTCACCGGTTCGATCTCCCGGTGCGGAAGTTACAATAACGACGCACGTTTCTTAAATCGTCCCCCCCAACCTCACTACGCTCCTGCCTCAACCCCCTGTCCACCCAGCAGTAAATTGGGTTTGCCAGTTAGTCGATTGGCAGTTTGGTGTGGTGGGGTTAAAATCCACGTACTCCCACCTCCTCCAAAATGTATGGCCAGGGTTGAAGAGTAGGCAAACAATACCCTCTAGATCGTCCTTCTGACAGTAGTGGTGAGAAGCAATTGCAGGGCTGCACCTTGACCTGCTCAGTTGTTGGGTGCCACAGTGGCGAGATGTTAACCACCTCGCCTGGTATAAAGAAGGACCGTTGGTTCGATCCCGACCATAACCCCTGCTGCATATTTGGAGTGTGCATGTCTCTCTCCTCATGGTTGCGTGGATTTTTCTCAGGGTCCTCCGTGTTTTTTCCCTCCACATTTATCATAAACGTCCATTTAGTAGTATTTGACCGCTGTACATTTACAACGTGATAATCCACTTTCGTTGAGCTATCATATGTGGCCATGTCGCTTCTATATAAAAAATAGCTATATAGCTCAGTGGGCCTTAACTGGTAAGGTAAGAAATATATATTAATTTTAACACGTAGGCTTTCGCAACCAATATCATCCATAACACAGATTTTTTTGGGGGGTTAGAATACGTAAATATATAAATTTGTCATTAAACCCGCCACCACCGACAGCCTATTAGTAAGGTTTGTCACGTAAACAGAACATTCCAAATCGTCACTAGTACAGCACACCGGTGTGTTGGAGAGCCAAGCCACAACCTTCACAATCTGAGTACGACGTTTCGCCAGTAATTACAACTAGCTTCGTCAGGCGACAGCCTGATTTGTGGAGAAGTCCACCTGTTTCGTTCCTTAAATAGAGCCGTAGATGTGATGACAACATTTGTGAGCTCTTCTTGCACCAAGTGGGGGGGGGGGGGATTAATTAATGCATATTTATATGATAACGTACATTATGCATGCGCTTTGTGGGATCTCATTGTTCTTGTACTTCCCTATCGATTGTGTCTACTTAAATAGCCGTACCAACGGCAATCCCGATTGAAGTATGGTGACCTGTATAGGCATCCATGTATAATTTGATGTTTCGCTTCTAAGCAGCACTAAGTCTGTAGCTATCCGAATGGTTCCAATTATTTCTTATGTATCTCAATTTCGATAGATTATCTCATTAATCTTGGCCCTTATCAGCCGCAAGAATGTGGATATCTTTATTTGCTCTCAACCCTAACTCAATTTTAGAATTGAGAGCAAATAAAGCCATCCAAATTCTCGCTGCTGATAAGGGCCGATCAACTGTTGTGATGCCCCGTGAGGATTGCGATAATAAAGTCAAAGATTTACTCGATGAAGGTACCTACCTTAAAAGTAAACGAGACCCAACCAACAGCACATCGGAACGTAAAACAACGGTAATCTTTGCCAAGTCATACATTCCCGAGGAAGAGCAATAACATGATCGAACCAAGAGTGTCAAAACCACCAAGACTTTATGGGCTACCAAGGATTCACAAACCTTATGTCCCATTAAGACTCATAATTAGTACAATAGGCTCTGCCACATACAAATTAGCACAATACATAACGAAACAAATACAGCGATACATCGGTAGGACCTCTTCTTCGTTAAAAACTCTGAACATCTAGTAAATATAATTAAAGATATTAAGCTTAACTCTAAAGATATTCTCGTAAATTTTGATGTGACTTCTCTGTTCACGAGGGTTCCGGTCAACGAGTCAATTACATGACTCTACAATCTCGTAACGAGCACAGGTTTAGCCAAAGTTATCCCACGACTAGCTGAACACTGTCTAAAGAACACTTATTTCTTGTGGAATGGTGACTTCTCTAAACAAATGGAAGGCGCAGCAATGGGCTCTCCTTTATCTCCTGTGATAGCGAATTTGTACATGGAAGATTTTGAAACAAAAGCAATAGCTTCAAGCACACAAAAAACATCTGCTTGGCTTAGACATGTGGATGGCACATTGGTGATCTGGCCACATGGCAAAGATACACTTAACGAATTTCTAAATCATCTCAACTCGTACACCCATCCATCCAGTTCACCATGCAAGTGGAAGCTGACAGAGCTCTACCATTTCTGGATATTCTGCTCGGACGGGGTCGAAATGGTAAAAAAAACACATGGCGTTTACCGAAAGAATACGCACACTGACGCCTATCTGAATGCAGAGTTACACCATCAACTCGCACAGAAATCCACTCTCACCAAGACTTCTCATACATCGGGCTAAGAAAGTGTCAGATGGTGATAATCTGAGAAGTGAAATTAAACATGTTAAAGAAGTGCTGCAATTGAACGGTTACAATGATGCACAAATCAACAGGGTATTGAATACCAAAACCAAATTAAATAACACGAGCATTGAAACTTCCCATGTAATTAAAACGATTAACATACCATACATTGCAGGAGCAAGTAATAAACTAGCCAGATGTTTGTAAAAACAAAACATCCTAGTCAGATTTGGCATGGTACATATAATACATACATTTATATCTGGTACAAAATATGTATTACCGAAGCTGTCAACAAAAGGTGTGTGACGGATTAATTGCACTTGTGGCTCATGCTCTGTTGGGCAAATAGGACGAATGATCAGAACGAGACTAAAAGAACACAACATAAATATTAAATACTCCAAACTACAACTGTCAGAAGTAGCAGAACACGCATGCCAACAAGGACACTCAATTAATTTTGATAATGTTGTGCAAAACTAGTTACTACTGGCCAAGACTCAATAGAGAATCTATCGAAATTGATAGAAATATAAATTGTTTAACCATTCGGATAGGTACAAACTTAGTGCTGCTTGGAAGCGAATCATCAAATAGTACATTGTTTAAATGCATGCCCATACATGTCACCATATTTCAATAGGGATTACCGTTGGTACGGCTAGTTTAGTCAACACAATGGACAGGAAGTACAAGAACAGTAGGCTCCCATAATGCACTTGCATGATGTCCATTGATTACTATATATACGCATTCATTAACCCCCACGCGCAAGAAGAGCGCACAAGTTTTGTCATCACATCTACGCCTCTATTTAAGGAACGAAACAGGTGGACTTCTACAAAAATCTGGCTGTCGTCTGATGAAGCTGGTTGTAATTACTGGCGAAACGTCGTACTCAGGTTGTAAATGTTGTGGCTTGGCTCTCCAACACGCCGCATGTTCTGTTTTCGTGGCAAACCTTACTAATTGGCTGTGTTAGGTTGTGGTGGGTTTAACGACACATTTATATATTTACACGATCGAACCCAAAAAAAATCTTCAACAAAAATAGGTGTTTTTTGTGAGCGGAGAAAAGATGGGATGCCACGTTTTCCATCTGGACCCTCTCAAAATTGTTGTTTTTGCCTGCTTCTTCTTCACCACCACTTCGTATTAACCCACAGCCAGAAATAACAGAGACAATGTGAATAAAAGAGTAATAGAATGCCCTCTACCAATTTATTTTGTTGCGTCAGGCTGTTTCTCATTGACAGCATAACACGTGGAGATTTTTTTTATATGTATGGTTATTTACGGTGGCCCGGCCTGGTTGTCTGAGCCTTGGGCAATACCCATAAATCCACCAAAAAACGGCCAGAACTCAAGTCATAAATATTGTATGAATTTGCTGATTTGTTTTTTTTTTGCTTTACATGTTTATTTGGTTATCGGCTCTTGTCTCTCCATCCTCCTCCCTCCCGGTGTGTGTGTGTGTGAATAAAACCATTTTATTTCTCGGGGCACGTTGAGGTCACCAAAATATCATGCTGCAAAAAAAAAGTAAATAGTGCCGATCCTCACAAGCTTTCGTTGCAATGTGGAAATTGCCCGGGCCTCGCTGTGACGGCCGCGCTTTCCGACGCTTTCCGCGCGTGATTGGTGCCCGCACACCCCAATTAACATCAAATTAACAGCAGGGATGTTGTTGTTGCAGACACATTTGGGCAACGTCTACGGGCGAAGCAGACACAAAACCACTATTGAGCCAATAATAACTGAACTTCTCCCCTGCTGTGCAGCTTATGAATCGTAAATTCGTTTGATAATTTCGTTTCTGATATTATTTGCGGTCTCGTGCCCAATATAGCAAATTAATGTGGAGCTGTAAATCCATCGGAGTGCACAATTTATTCCGTCCCATTTTATTAATATGTTCGGACCTGCATTTCTTAAGTTAATATGTATCGTGTATAGACTCATTTATACTTTTCTTTATTGCACCTTAGTTCGTGAATTAATGCGGATGTCAGCGCAAATTAGTTATCTATAATTGTTCGCGAGCCGTTTCGGGTCACGTGGCAGTTAATGACACGTGGAGATTGGCTCCAGGGGGGTAA
>JAAXLI020002684.1:0-12477 GCA_014621495.2 Entosphenus tridentatus | reverse complement strand
TTACAGACCAATTCAGACCTTATTGGTCACCCGTGCCCTTTATAAATATCAACGTTCATCCTACAAAGTCCAATCACAAGGGAGAAACACAAACAAATAGACACACATTTTGCCCGTATTGAAATAGCTGTATGCCGTATGGACCTGAAAACTCAATTTCCCTGTACAGTAATTTGGGGTAGAGATTGAATTTGCACGTAAATGTAGGATCGGAGAGCCTGATAAACCTATAGATTAGAGTTTAGCATGTCAATGTGAGACAGCTCCAGCAGCAGCGGCTGTGTTAATGAGAAGATTGGCATGTCAGTGTCAGAGAACCGGGCACATCGCCACCTCGTGGGCAATAAAAAGCTGCGGCGTTGGCTGATGCACTGTGAGAGACCCAGCATGTCAACGCAAGAGAACCACCGCAACGGTGCCAGTGCCAGTGAGATATTCAACCTATTAAACAACGAGAGCCACCGCCACATTGAGTAAAATGGAGCAGCGGCTATGTTAGTGAGACATTTAGCTTTTTAATGTAAAGACATTTAACAAGGTAATGTAACTCAGAGAGTCGGAAATAACTGCTAACATAGGCAGGTAGGATGGAAGCATCACAGCCAGTTATTACTTTATCTGGTTCATAACATTCTTCCAATGATTGCTCAGTTTGTACCCATCTTCTCGGTTGAAATTGTCTGTGTTTATATATCTGGATGGCTTCATGAACAAATATTTGTTGATAGCAAGTAGGTTTGCAGAGTACCTTCGTCTTGGAGAAATCAATTTCGTGTGTGCCCACAGCATTAAAACAATGATCAGCCACGGCAGAGGTGTTAGTCCTACCGTGTTTCAGATCGGCCTTGTATTCACGAACACGGTCTGAGACATGTCGCTTAGTTTCCCCAATGTAACTACTGCCGCAGGCACAACTTAATTTGTAGACACCGAGGTATTGCATGTCAGGGATCGCATCCTTCACAGATGGGATCAGATCACGAATTTTATGTACTGTGTTGAATCGAACCTGGATCTTGTGTTTGCTCGTGATTTTGGAAATCTTTTTGGTGATCCCTGATATGTATGGCAAGGTGATTGTTTTAATTGGGTCCTCAGATGGTTCTCTCCCAACGGTTGGGGTAACAGCTTTACGGATTGTGCAGTCTGAATATCCATTCATCTTGAGGGCTTGGTGTACGTGCTACAGTTCACTGGCTAGGTGGAGATGGTCGGAAATGCAACGAGCCCTATGGTGTAGAGTTTTGATGAGGGAATTCTTCTGGGCTGGATGGTGGTGGGAGTCAGGTTTTAGATAGGCATCCGTGTGGGTGGCTTTCCTGTAGACAGTGTCCCAATGAGCCATCTGGTCTCTTTTCGATTAAAACATCCAAGAATGGTTACTTGCCATCCTTTTCCACCTCCATGGTGAATTTGATGTCTGGGTGTATGGATTTGATGTGGTTAAAGAATTGGTTCAGTGCTGGCAGGCCATGTGTCCAGATGACGAACGTGTCATCTACGTACCTCTTCCACAAGGAAGGACGTAGAGTGGATGCCTGGATGGCATCTATCTCAAAATTTTCCATGAAAACATTAAGGGAGAACCCATTGGGGTACCTTCAACTTGTTTGTAGAATGTACCATAGTGTTGGTGAGGCAGTGTCTCACCAGGGCCAGTACATCAGCATGCAGTCCTTGTTGGACCAAATCTTCAATGATTGTAATGGTGTCAGGCACAGGGACTTTGGTAAACAAAGAAACTACATCGAAACTAACAAGCAAATCACCTGGAGATAGTGAGATGTCTTTAATTAGAGATGCCAAGTGAGCTGAATTAAGTACAGCTGATGTGGTCTTGCCAGTGAATGAAAGCAAGATCTCAGACAGAAATCGGGCCAGTTTGTAGGTGGGTGAGTCAATAGTGTAGCCTGAACAGACTGTTTGGCCAAGAGCTGTTAGCGAGTAGCACCTATGAAAAAGGCTGGCGATGTTTATACATCGAACCAGGTACTCATTTGAGGCTGAGTCGACCTAGGAGAGACCAAGACCGGTTCAGATAATCGTCACTGATGTTGGCCGTGGAGCCAGAATCGAACTCGGGTTGCCAGGTTCGTAGCGCAGCGCGCTAACCATTCCACTCTCACTCCAGACACACAGAGACGCACACAGAGACAAATTAAGACAAAGACACAGAGACAAAGATAAACAAAGAGACACACAGACTGTGGAGGAACTCACCAGCGACACCCACGAGAAGAGCGAGGATGAGCCCGTGCATGTTTTTCTGTGGTTCGTGAGCAAGACGATGCTGAGCTGCTGCCCAGAGTCGCCTTATATCCCAACCGGCAGCTCCACCTTATCTCGTGGCCTTGTCCGGTATCTTCTGTGCTGCCCAGTGCCTTGTGGAAGCCTCAATAAACCCATCGATATTTTCCCAGCCGATACTGAAATAGCCAGAACCGGTTACCGGAACTATACGCCACAATCGTATCAGTCGCAGTTTATTTGTTCATATCCGCGCCTTTCACTGTGGTGTTCCTGTCAAGTTGAAGATACATTTTCCTTAAAGAGCAAAAAGTGAAAAGAAGATGAGCACAAACTACAAATATAGCCACTTTTGTCGTCCACACTGCCTTAAAACAGAAACAGTAGACTTTGTTCTTTACTCTAAGAGACTTGTTGCCACAAACCTCACCGTTTGGTCCGAGATCGGTGCTCCGAGTATGTCTCAGTTGACCAGATTGTTTGGTGTTGCTGCTGCGATGGCAGTGGTGCACAAAGCACGATTAGCAAATACAACTCACCATACACACTCGTCAATAACTACACCGTGCTCTTAAGTTACTGGGAAGTGAGAATGTTAAGGGAGAATTGCGTGTAATGTGCATATCCAGTTCTGCACAGTAAATTTGCTATCAAGATGAGCATCACTGGGGTGCAGTTGTGGTACGGTCGTTAGCGAACTGCACCAGGAACCCAGAAGCTCGTTATCGATTCCCGGCCACGGCTAACATCAGTGGCGAGTGGTATCTGAAGCGGTCCTGAGGTCACCCCGTCCTCCCTTCACCAACCCCCATTGGCCGGCGTGGTGAAGTATGGTCAAACCCTCACAACCCGCACATCGTGGGGAGGACGCCGCGGTGGCGAGATGATAACTGACTCGACCTGGGATGGAGGAGATCGTGGGTTCGATCCCGACCCTGACGCCTGCTGTATATTTGGAGTTTACGTGTCTCTATCCCTGTGGTCGCGTAGATTTTTCTCCGGGTCCTCCGGTTTTTCCCTCCACATTTAGAATCAATACGCATTGAAAATATTTCACTGCTATAAATGTCCACGTAATAAGCCACTTCAATGAATTATCATTTGTGGCCAGGTCGCTTTTGCAAAATACCTCTATAGCTCAGTGGGCCTCACCTGGTATAATAAAAATATATATTGTATTTAAAGATTATGTTAAGGTCTTCATACAGCACGGCATTGAAAAAGACCTGAGAATGAACTTGATCATGATTGGTCAAGCACGCTTCAGTCACGATCCCTATACATCTCCGCTACGCATGTAGACGTACAAATGAAATGATTAATACAATAATCGTTACGGGAAGCCTCACTGAGTCTCAAAAATCTTACAGGACGGTCCTGCCAGGTGTTCGCAGTGGGGAATGGGGGGTAAGCGATGTTGCTTCTGTGTGTTGTGGAAAAGTTTATCGTTTGCAGGAATTCATCATTGGGATGTTCGACTAATACCAGTTATTTTGTGTGTTAATTCATTGCTTTACATTGGTGAAATGATCAGAATCAGAATATGTATTTATACTGGAGGAATCCGATGAGCTATGCAGCTCTTTTTCACAGATGAAACACCTCTTGTTAGGTTACACGTAAAAAAACAAGTATTGACGCACATTTCTCTGTACTCTGGGTTTGATGCCAAATTCACGCCTTTAAGTGTTGACGTGTAAGTTAAAGTCGCGTGATTGTGTGACCCTGGTGAAGTGAGATATCGAATCTGGTATCGAGTGGTGTGTGTGTGCTGTACGTGATCAACCCACGTGCACTCTTTCTCATGGCTAGACCTCAGATGTCTTCGCTCACCGACTACTGATAAACGATCTTCACACCCAAAATAAATTGATTTCGTGATACTGTCACAAGCACACATAACAAATATAACTCAAAAATGTCGTCGATAATACTACTTTAAATATACAAACATGTTATATTCGTAACTTTAAACAAGTTAAATGTGTATTTATCACATTCATAAATACACATATTGAATTTTCATCATTGTATCAGAGCGTGTAGATTATATCTCTGCGAGGAGTGGTGGCGCAGTCGTTAGCGCACTACGCCCAGGAACCGGGCGACCCGAGTTCCATTCATGCTGACGGCTGACATCAGTGGCGAATATCCAAACCGGTCCTGGGCCTCCCTTATGTCGAATACTCCTTAAATGAATACATGGTGCGGTGTGTTACAAATCAGCATTGGGGTGATAGAGGCGGCTGATCGTAATGCTGGCCAGACCACCCCCTCGTGTGCCATTCTGGTCTACATGATTGTTCACGAGCAGCACTTGCACTAACAGCCTGTACACAGTGTTTTATTTCAGCTGGACCACTCCAGAACGTTGGTCAGGGAATAATTTTGGGACGCCACATCCATCTCACCTTATCAGGTCCTGCAATTTTAATATCAGGGCTCTACGACACATTCCACCACTTTTGAGTCGTGACGTAGCCAACATGTAGCATAGAATAGTCTGCATGTTGCATAGAACCCACAAGGCTCGATTATTGGCAATTCACTACTCTACGGTTGGCAAGAACGTTACCAAGCTACTCTGGCATGTGTCGTGACGGCTACTGCAAAATCCGACGGTGGCAAATAAAGTACTTGCCACATATTAACTACAAAACCTTGCTGATCTTGTCAAGGAGCATAAACCATCAGGCGCACTCCGTTCATCTTCAAAGCCGCATTTGGCGGGCCATCTAA
Organism: Entosphenus tridentatus; assembly: GCA_014621495.2. Taxonomy (NCBI): domain Eukaryota; kingdom Metazoa; phylum Chordata; class Hyperoartia; order Petromyzontiformes; family Petromyzontidae; genus Entosphenus; species Entosphenus tridentatus. The sequence goes on along the minus strand of JAAXLI020002684.1, from coordinate 7,491 downwards.
CAAAGACGGTCTCTGCATCGCGTGCTTTCAGACGCGTTTCTTTGGCCGCCTGTACCGCTCTTCCTTTCGATATTATGAAGCCACTGGAGTTTTGCACTTTTAAATAATTTAGATTGAAAATTGCATTTCTTTAGAACTGCTTTATGTGTTTAGTTTGTTGGCCTTCCCCCCACTTCTGATTAGCAGGATTGGCTACGTATGATGCGAAAGAAGTTTAACAAATATCACATCCCAGGCAAGTCAGAATGAGGGGCACGTGTGAAGCTCAGCATGGGGGTTTGCACTGCTGAAACCCGACATATGCCTCCAGGATCCAGTAACACATATCCCAGGTGCTTTTTGTATTCATCGCTTTAGTGATCTCCCAGCGATATAAGGAGATAGAGAGGGGGAGGGGGGGTTCGTTTACCTATAACAATCTGCCAGTTCACCATCATCGGTTTAAAGCGAGGCTGACTGCCGACGAGACGCTGAAAGTCGAAACCGGTCCAAGTTTTGCTTTGTATTAAACCAAGACTGCTGAACCCATTCAGTTCCAGGAGGCCGTGCGTCCAATGGGATGTGTAAAAACATGTTCCTGCATGTATTTTTCTATTTCGAGGGACAGATATGTAAAGCCAGCAAACGATCTGCTTATATGCGTTATTGCCACAAGAGGGTGGCAATCTTCCACTTTCCAGTACGTATAGGATTCACTTCTATTTACCATAATACCTGTAATTTAATTTATACAGCACTGACATTTAAATGATATCGCTAATTACCTTATAATTTATACGTTACATGGACAGAAGAAAGTATTGTTGATTTTTTTTACAAAGAACGGACTTCTGCCAGCGAACCAGCCACAGATGATGCCTTCACCACGAGGCTCTCCCTCTTCACCAGTCCGCACTGCTGACCAGCGTGATGAAGTATGGTCAAGCAACCCCCACGACCGACACGGCGCGGTGGAGGCATTCATACAGCAGTGGATTGACAAAGGACCGTGCTTTATAATTGTACATTGCTTCAATATATTACGCCTTCGTATAAGTAATGCATATTCACATTACGATGTAATTTCATAGCGAATTACTTTATGCGTGATGGTAGTAGGCTAAATGTTTAAGTGGCAATAGGACCAACAATATTATTCATAGTCTGCATGTGAACAAAACACTTAATTGCAACAAAACGAATGAGCAGACAATATTCCGTCCCATAGCTGTCTCTCCACGTAACAAAATAATATATTTTTGCACGTCCCATCAGCCACACAGCCTGCTGGGAGTGAATGTTTTCGACAGCATTTGGTTCCACACCAGAATACTCCGAAGCAGGCTTTGACATTGTCTCGGCAGAATCAAGCTTTCGAAAACCAATGCTGGCCAGCTGCCAGATGTTTACAGGCGAGCATCTACCATCTCTGTTAGATATGGGTCTTACAGAGAAATTGATCTCTCTGCTCGCTATGATTAAACGGATGTGTTTAGTTGATGCTATTTTGTGCTTATGAACCCCTAAGTACCCCACGTTCTGTTTGTGTAAGTGCTGCGCCACGTCTGGGCACGCGAAGGCGCCACGCTGTTAAAAAGCCACCGCGGTGTTGAACGCGCGTCGCAATCTGTGAGCAGCCGTTGCGAAGTGACGCGCTCGCACGAGGCAGGTTTGAGATAACAACGCTGGGCAAAATCAGCCCCCGCGCACATGGGGGGGTGTGGGTAGCACACGCGGGGGTGGGTGGCAGACGCGGGGGTGGATGGACGCGCTATGCACCTCAGTGCTGGACAGCGCCACGCAGTGGACTCCACCACATGAGATCTGCCGACACACCACCAATGATGTGTTTATATGATACTAGCGGGAAGTACCCGGCGTTGCCCGGGCGAAAAAAACAGACACACACATGGACTTACACACAGACATCGACCTACACACATAGAAACACATCGATTTACACGCACGCACACACATATAGACTAAAACAGACAGACATCGACTTTAGACACACACACATGGAGTTACACACACCCATCGACTCACACACACATAGACTTACACACACATATGGACTCACACACACATACATAGACTCACAGACACATTGACCTACACACACATATGGGCTTACAAAGACAGACATATCGACTAAGAGACACAAACAGGGACTTACACACACACATGGACTCACGCACACACATCGACCTACAGACACACATAGACTCACACACACATATCGACGCACACACGCACATGGACTCTCGCACACATACACACATTGGCGAACACACATCGACTGACACACAGACTCCCACACAAACATACATGGACTCACAAACGCACATAGAGCCACACACACATGCACTGACACACACACATGGACTTACGCACACACACACATATGTATACAGACACACACACAAGGACTCACACGGACACATGGTGCAAAACACACATACAGAAAGAAATGGACTTACACTGACTCACATGGAGCGACGCACACACAGCGACTAACACACACGCACACCGACCGACACAAAGACACAGCCATATGGACTCACACATACAAACACATCGACTCTGACACACAGACGCATGGACTCACACACACACATTGACTCACACACACAGACACATCGACTTACACACACACATCGCCGCAGACACGCACATCGACCTACACACACACACATCGACTTAGACGCAGGCAATATGATTGTGAAAAGAAGTAACTTAATAAAAAAAATAGTTGTCTACACACGCACACACATTGACTAACACACACACATGGATTTACGCACACACACATATACGGTATGCACTATCACTACAGCAGTGCATACCGACTGTGGTGGCACCTGCTTTCACTACAGCAGTGCCCACGGACTGTGGTATCACTACAGCAGTGCATACTGCTGTTGTGGTACCTGGTATGATTACAGCAGTACATATTATGGTGGTACCTGCTATGATAACAGCAGTGCATACTGACTGTGGTGGTACCTGCTATGATTACAGCAGTGCATACTGCTGTGATGGTACCTGCTATTACAGCAGTACATACTGCTGTGGTGGTACCTACTATTAACACAGCAGTGCATACTGTGGTGGTGGTACCTGCTATGATTACAGCAGTGCTTATTGTGGTGGTACCTGCTATGATCACAGCAGTGCATACTGCTGTGGTGGTACCTGGTATGATTACAGCAGTGCATATTGTGGTGGTACCTGGTATGATGACAGCAGTGCATACTGACTGTGGTGGTACTTGCTATGGTAACAGCAGTGCATATTGTGGTGGTACCTGTGATTATTACAGCGGTGCATACTGACTGTGGTGGTACCTGCTATGATTACAGCAGTGCATACTGCTGTGATGGTACCTGCTATTACAGCAGTACATACTGCTGTGGTGGTACCTGCTATTAACACAGCAGTGCATACTGACTGTGGTGGTACTTGCTGATGTAGTGACATATGACATCACTACTGTGTCGGCCCGTACAAGGGCCTGGGGGCCCCAAGGGGGTGCCTGGGGGGTACAAGGTCCTGGGTGGGGAAAGTGTTGCCTCCAAGCTGTGTGTGTGCACCTAATTCGAACCCACTACACTATGATTACAGCAGTGCATATTGTGGTGGTACCTGCTATGATAACAGCAGTGCATACTGACTGTGGTGATACCTGCTATGACTACAGGTGTGCACATTGTCGTGGTACCTGCTATGATTACAGCAGTGGATACCGACTGTGGTGGTACCTGCTATCACTACAGTAGTAGATGCTGATACTATCTATCTTATATAGAAAAGGCAAATTTGTGAATATGTGTGTCTGTTCGAAATGTTTAGCATACCGTGATGGCGGGGAGGAGGCCGTGATGGCGTGGAGAATGCCGTGATACACTCACTCATTTTATATTGACTCACTCACACATCATACACTGACTCACTCACACATCATACACTGACTCACTCACACATCATACACTGACTCACTCATCATACGCTGACTCACACATCATACACTCACTCACACTACCAGTGACTCACACATCATACACTGGGAGTGTCATGCTACCAGCTATGACTGCAAGTTTGGTCGTACATGTAATGTATATCGTTCATTGTTAAATGAGAATCACAGTTGCTATGATTACTGTTGTTACATTGTTTTTATAGCTATATTTGGTGATTTCGAAAACATATGGTTAATCTATTTTATGGTTGTTATTGTTTGACTTGCATCACACTGGGATTTTTGCACACAGCGTTGTCATAAGTTTTTTTTAAAGATTTTCTGGTTTATCCAGGATGTTTCTGTTACGCGTCGTCGCTTTAAGATGTTCTCTGTTCATATTTTGTTTGTTGCGGTTGTACCCAACTCAAGAGCCGCATGGCTCACAGGGATATAGCAAATAAATGAAACTTTCCGACATGCAACCAACTAATATTAAAGGGGAATATGCCGATTCTAAAGGAATCTACAATCTTCGATTCCTTTGCACGATTTAAAGAATCGAATCGGGGCGTGCTTGGGTTTTAATTTTCATGAATGAGTTTTCTTTTCATTTGTATGTTATGTTTGTAAGTTTTCAGAAGTTTTCAAATATATTTTTCCCCTGGGCAACGCCGGGTATTTGCCGCTAGTAGCAAATAAATTAAACTTTCCGACATGCAACCAACTAATATGAAACGGGAATAGGCGAAAGTAAATAAAGAGAAATCGCACAAAACGCGATTTTACCACATTAAATGTGACGGATTGGAAAACGGAATAGCCTATTCCCATCGCGACGCTCGGGGCGTGCCGCCCGGCAAATTTTTGTCGGCCTAAACCCCACCGTCAGAGCGCCAAATCCCTCCCAAGCGCGCGTACACAGAGGGACAGATGGACAGACGGACAGACAAAGAATGACGTTTATAGGTTAAAAAAAAATGCATTATTGAGCCCCACCCCCCCCCAAAAAAAATACAACGGTGTATTTTTTATTTTTGCATGGTGTACAGTCTGGAAAGTACCCACATGGCAAATTTAAAGTTTGTTGCATGTCGGGAAGTACGCGAAACATTTTGATCAGACACATAATCACAATTTTCCCTTTTATATATAGATATACTAGCTGTACTACCCGGGACTTGGATTCACGACGCCCGGCCGCCTTTGTCTCCCAGTGGCAATATTCACACACCACACCAATTACTCGTTTGAGGCTGAGTCGACCTAGGGGAGGCCCAGGACCAGTTCAAATAATCGTCACCGGTGGTGGCCGTGAGCGGGAATTTAACTCGGGTCGCCGGGTTCGTAGCGCAGCGCGCGAATCGCTACGCAGTCGCTTCCCCCACCACACACAGGATAAAGACAAAGATCCCCCGTGTAGCCTGTGAGACTGTAGGGGGAAAGTGCTGTTCGCGAGCACCTATGAAGGCCAGCACGGCACACGACGGGGTGGGTGGCCAGCACCACGCCCGGCCGCCTTTGTCCCCCCAGTCGCGATGTTCACACACCACACCACTTACTCGTTTGAGGCTGAGTCGACCTAGGGGAGGCCCAGGACGGGTTCAAATAATCGTCACCGGTGGTGACCGTGAGCAGGAATCAAACTCGGGTTGCCAGGTTCGTAGCGCAGCGCGCTAAGCACTACACTACTGCTCCCCCCACACACACACACGCGCGCGTGTCCTTAGGTACACATACACATGCTTGCTGCAGACACATACAAAGTTTAAGGTGTGTACGGCAGTAAACGACTGAAATAATAAAGCAATGCTGCGCGAAAAACGCCTTAGACCTGCAATACATTTGTATTTCACTTTACACGTGATCAGCAGGCACACTCCGTTACGCTTCCGCACACGGGTCACATGACAGATGTGACGCCACAGCTCACTTGCCGTGCAAAATATATGCATTATTATTGCGCCCCCCCCCCAACAAAAATACAAAAGTCTATTTTTATGTTTGCATGGTGTACATTCTGGAAAGTACCCACATGGCAAATTTCAAGTGTGTTGCATGTCGGGAAGTACGCTAAACATTTTGAACAGACACACACATTCACAAATTTCCCTTTTATCTTACCTATAAACGTCACTTTTTGTCTGTCTGTCTGTCCGTCTGTCCGTCTGTCCGTCTGTCTGCGTGCGCTCGCTTGCGAGGGATTTGGCGCTCGGGCCGTGGGGTATAGGACAAAAAAAATTTGCCGGCGGGCACGACCCCGGCCCCGCGGTGGGAATAGGCATTTCCGAATTTTCGTCTCTAAACTTTAAATCGGTACGATTATCGATTTAGTGCGATTTCTCTTTATTTATTTATTTACTTTTGCCGACCGGCACGTGACGAGGCACGCATTTGCGCATGCGCGAGGGCCGTTGCCCCTGGCAACGGGCGGCAACGCCGTTGCCGCGGGGTGGCCGACATTTTTAATTCACGTAAAAAATATGCGCACGCGTTAACACGCCACGCTGAGGTAAATTCGTCAAAGTTTCACGTCCTCTTCACTCCCCCCCCACCCCAATGTGCGCACTTACTATTATGGGGTCGGTCGATAATAAAATTATAGCGATTACACAGTATTATTCTAGCGCGGGGGGGGGGTAGCGGCCCCAGCACCCAGCCTCGGCCGGGTGGGCAATCTAGGCGAGGCCGGAGGCTCTGCACGGTACTAGGCCTCGACACCCCACACGTGTTAGGCGAAGACTTTGTGCTATAAACTCGATATACGCAGCGTTGCCCGGGGGGAAAATACATTTAAAATCTTCTGAAAACTTTAAAACATTACATACCAACGCAAATACAACTGTAATTACTTATTTTTTAACCTGACCGAGCCAAGAATCGATTCTCTGAATCGCGCAAAGGAATCGAAGGTTGTAGACTCCTTTAGAATCGGCCGATTCCAGTTTACTATAAGTTGGTTATAGAGTCGATAAAAACTGCTACGAACGGAAAATATCCGGCGTTGACCGGGGCAAAAATATAATTCAAAAACTCATGAGAACTTTAAAACATAACATACCAATGAAAATTAAACTTTGTAATTAAAAATGTAAACCTCCAGCGCGCGAGGAATCGATTCTTTGAATCGCGCAAAGGAATCATCGAAGGTTGTAGATTACTTTAGAATCTCCCTATTCCCGTTTAATATACTTACGTGCCGCCAAGTTTGCTTACCATTTTCAACAGACACACACATTCACACATTTAGCTTTTACATTTAACATACAAAACGTCAGCATGTACTGCTGTCATCATAGGCAAAAATATATACACCCTCACCACTCACACCACTCACCATCACTCACTCACACCACTCACCATCACTCACCCTCTCCACTCACTACTCACCCTCACCACTCTCCCTCACCACTATCTCACCACTCATCCTCACCACCACCACTCATCCTGACCACTCACACTCAACACTCACCCTCACCATTCACTCTCACTACTCACCCTCACCACTCACCCGCACCACCTCACCACTCACCTCCCTCACCACTCACCCTCAC
>JAAXLI020002683.1:0-12477 GCA_014621495.2 Entosphenus tridentatus | reverse complement strand
TTTATTATTTTTATTATTTTATTATTTCTCTTCTACGTGACTTTACCGAAAGAACCAAGAAGATGAATTCCTGCAGTCACGAAAGCTTTAAATCGAAATTTAAATCAGTCTTTGTCGCAGCGCTGCAGACAACGCATGAAGCAAGTCGCTCTCCTTTATTAATTTAAACGTGAGAAAAGTTGAACATCCCGGGATCGCTGTGAGAAGGGCATGCTGTCATTTGCGAGCTGTCCTTCTTTTGTTTTTCTCCACCGGCAAGGCACTTGATGCGTTTACATAAGTCTCTTTCACAGCACCAACAACAACAACAGTCAGAGTGCACGGTAAGGGTGCACATTGATGCAGACACCCTTGAAATTTTGTGCCCTTAAATGATAGCCATTTCGACAACGTTATTTCCTTAAGAGTTGGTGCATTAGCCATTATTTGCACTTGTGAGGGTCCACAAGGCTTCTCAAAATGCCACGCACAGCCAAAAAAAAGAATTGGGGCAGGGTGGGCACAGCGAAAATGTATCATTTATCATTGGACACGAAAAAGCACTGACGGATGAGATGGCTGTGGCCAGTGATTTACAGATTTCTCAGTCATTTACAGATTTCATGAGCCGGGAGTATTAGGTCAATTGTTAGCGGGGCAGTTTTCACTTCGTATTTTAGGGCTAAAGGTGGCTAGTTCAAGTGAAAACGTAGTTAAGCGTAAAACGGAACTGCCCGGTTTGACTTTTTTTTTACACATAATCAACAATTTTGTTCATGTCGTTGATTGATTGACTTTGTTATTATTTCACCATTTCGGTTTAAGCAGGGCAGTAATCACCATTTAAATTTGCAATGCACAGCACTTGCAAAATTACATACAGGAGCTGATTTTGCCAATAATATTTTCTGTAAATCTTGTCAGCAAACAACAGCAGTACGATTATTGTACCCATTACACATTTAGGTACATAAGCTTATTTACATTTTTCGCATTGAATGGGGACCTATACTGTAGATGGATGCTCTTGCCAATCACATCTGGTAGTTCGGCTGCATTTCACAAGCCTGACTCTGCTGATGAGAGGTCGAAAGTGATCCATAGTCCGAGGTCTTAAACAAATGCAGCTTGATGTTATTCTGGAAAGCGAATAGACATATGAACTTAAACTATTTTCATCTTCATGTGGAGCACAGAGCAGAGTTCCACCTCTATTTATTTTTATTTTGGTTATCGCATCAGTTCATGCCAAAGATCACATCACAAGCTGTCCCAATTCACAGGGGGACAAGAGAATAGAATATCGCCAGATGTGCCGAATTTTAAATTGGCTCCAGCCCAAGATCTGCACAGGTAACCTTTGAATACAATCTTTCATATATTTTACATGTACTGGATTAAAGGAGTATTGAATCGAGATATTACATTCCCAGGCCCTAAAGCATGCAATTATTCATAATGCAAGATATTCTCTCCAAGTATCGTTTTATTGCCTTGTTCTTGGGATAATATATTGAAAGCGTGAGCGTGGTTGTATTGTAGAGTGAATGCAATAAATGATAATTTGCAATGAGGAATATTTGCCGATCCTGATGCAATTCCTCTGGAATAAATTTGGAATTTTCATGTAAGTTCATTTGTAAAGCGGCATTATGGTTATATATTTAGATAAGTGGCACAGTGGTTAGTGTAGCGGGATACACGCCCGGCATCCTGAGTTTGATTTGAAACGGAGTGGTGAATAATAATATCTGAACCAGTCCCGAGTCCATCGCGCCCACCTCATCAATGTGCACAGACAATGGCAGAGCCAGGATTTTCAGGTAGGGGGGGCAACCCCTCCAGCAATTAAAAATTATAGGAGTTGTTAGTTAGTAAGGACTTGTCCATTGCTTTTTATTCGATGCGTGTACGGCGATGGCGCAGCCATCGATCGAGGGTCGAATTCGAACCGCGTCGTGTGATCGGCATCGCGCTCGCTGAAGGATTTTGCCTTCAGCGAAGTCGTGTTGACTGTATACGCAACTGCGCACAATTATGTGAGTCGCTTATAACTGCTTTGCCGTTGCTTATTGCCAATTATGGACTCAGACTATTGTCCTATCATCTCAGAGTCCCTGGCAGATAATACTATGCTACACAGTGACAGTGGGGGGGTCTCAAAATGTCGATTTATTACTAATAAACCCCAATGATCCGATCGAAATTAGGGATTTCGATCGGATCATTGGGGGGGCACGTGTCACCCCCCCCCCCCCCCCCCACTGGCTCCGCCAGTGTGCAGATACCGGTTTGGTGAGGTATGGGCAAGATACTGGGTTGTAAATTGTTAAGATCATTAAAAGTCATGTTACAAATATATTTGTATGAATTCTTGGGAACAAAACAAAGTTTTATTTTATTCACAGATTTTAAATCTACAAATTTTCCAACTTTAAGGAGAGACAATGTACAAATACATATATAGTCTTCATGATTCATCAAGGTCAATTAAAATCTCTTTCTTGAAATAAACAAAATCCCGGAGATGCGTTTATATTTAAATCCCTGATAAGTACGACGTATCCTTCAGTCACGGTTGAAAAACAATTTTCCTAAATCCCACACAATCAACACATGCTTAGAATTAAGGATTTGTAAGGAATTATGCCTAATCTTACGCAGAAGCCCAGATGACATTTTTTTCAAGCAGGCCATCCACCAAGAGAAGATTTAACAGCTCCCCATTTCCATCTGTTTACCGGAAAACATTCTGAAGCAACGCGGACACGAAAGCTAAACGTGACGGCGAAAGTCAGAAACGACTCAAAATGTGGGCACTGAATACATCCCTTCTACCACATTGCCAAGCAACTGAACAATTAAGTGACCGGTTAAGTAAGAAAAATATATCACTGTATACAGAACAGAGCAATGAGTGGCTCAGAGGCCAGGGCTCCTAGTCAGTGCAGATAAAAACCTGGGTTTGAATCTGGGCAAATCCACCTGCGATTACACCGGGTTCTCAAGCATATGGAATTTATGTTCTCTGCATGGTCACAAATGACTGCGCAAAAAAAACCAATCACGTTACATTAGATAGATTTTCCACTCAATAGTCTATTCCATCTCTGAGAATTAAAACATTTTAGATTAATTTGCATGCGATGAACAATCTTCACAGTGGCATTTAAGTGCCGTGACCCCAGTGTAGATAATGAGGCCTACTGGAGAGGCTTCATTAGCGCTGTGACGTTTGTCATCCCGTGCCATTTTCTGACACAGGGTGGTGCACCGCTTAGCTTCCGAGCTCGAAATGGAAATGCCTTCATCTCACGGTGTGATGCGATGCCACGCTGACAGCACAATCAGAATATAATCGTAAACTTGAGAAAAAACAAACAAAATATTGCTGCCCAATTTGACTTTGCACAGAAAGGAAAATGAACTCTTTTCTGACAAGCTGGGTACATCGGCCAATAACTCAGCGACTGCAGCGCAAACTTCAATAACTCGGCTCTTATGAAATGCCACAAATGGAGAACACCCCCTCATGTCATCTCCACCAGCAAGGCCCCAGCGGTAGGCAGTGTAAATTAAAAACAGCAGTGGCCTCTTCCCCTGCATCACTACCACAATCCTGCCCCCTGAAACAACGTGCGCATCTCATTGGCCCAGCTTTTTTACATTCGCCAATTAATCGGGAATCCCATTGGGTTGCCGTGGAGACGCAATCACGAGTTTCACGAAGCGCTCGTGGAGAGCGGTAATGCAACTTTTAATGCAAACGCGGGACCACTACGGGCGTGCACGCCGCTCGATTTGCACATTCGCGAAACGAGGCGAGATGGGCGAGTGCTGTCAGTAAGCGAAAAGCCAAAATGTGCTCCGCTCCGAGCCGGAATCATCAATGCGGCCTTGGTCACCGTTTGTCTACTGCTAGATGGATGCCTTCGAATGGCAATGTCATTGCCGATAGCCCCCTGGCCTGTGCCTGTTTTTTTTGCGTCCAGCAGGACATCGTCGTGCATTCAAGTCCGAGCCCAATTAATTTTCATAACAGAGGGTGCAATTCACATTGATTATACTTAATTACAACATCGCTAATTATGATGACAGCCTTTTGTAAGAGGGGTGGGGGACGGACGGACAAAACAAAAACCCGCCACTGCTGTGCCGTTGTTTTGTTTCTTCCCTCCGAGGAAAACCGGCGGCGGTGGCGACTTGGATGTGGGAAGCGAACTCACGGGGCACTCCCTGGGCCACTGAGGCCCCCCCCCTCCCCACAGTTTTATATAGGGGGGGGGGTTCTTGCTGGATGTGTCCCGAGCCCCCCACGCCTTACCACCTTGAAGGCTCAGCCCCCCCCGTCCCCCCTCCCACCCCTTCCAATGTCGGCACAAAAATGATAACAATTAAGGGGACGGTGGCTTCGCGGCCTCTACCCGCGCACACACAGATGGGGCCGGCGAGCCGGAGCGGATCGCGTCGTTACCCATTCCGTTGCGCGTTTGAAAATTGTTTAACATTGCCCGTGTCGTGCACCCCTCTTAGTTTGTTGGATATACCCCCCCGCCCCCCTAAGCAAGGTCACGCGACAGGGTGGCGCAGAACCATCGTGCGTGGTAGAGGAGTCGAGGCGAACAATAAACACTGTCCACCTCTGCCTACGGTCAGACCTCGTGGCGGACAAGTACAGGCTCTAATGGCCACTTAAATCAATAACAATGACCTTTAAATGGAATGATGAACCGCGAGTGTGCGCATGTTCCGAGAGCAGCAAAGGGTGACAGAAGCGGAGGAGCGGAGATATAAAACAAGACTCCCTCAAGCACCCACCCCTGGCCCTCGTCACCCCCTGATCTCCAGTGTGGGAATCCACATTCCATAATTAATGTGAACACGGGTTGTGTTAAGTGTGGAGGGTGTCACTTTTATTCTGGGCAGAGGGGCGGCAGGGGGTGGGTGGGTGGGTGGGGGAGTTGTTCTCAAAAGCACCCTCCCTCCCACGTCCATAATCATCAACAGCCATGACCAATCTACTGCTGGATGAAGGCTACCCAAGCCGTCTGCACATGAGCTGTGTCATGGACGTCCTCTCAAATGTGTTGACCTCCCCTTTGGCAGCCCCTCCATCGGTTCGTCTCGAGCACCGGCCATCGTCCCTACCTGTGACCTGTCCTGCCCAAGACCACTCACTTTTCTCAACAGTCCATACGATGTCTTTCACCTGCGTGTGATCTCGACTCCACGCGTTCCTCGTTCTGTCTGTCAGCGAATTCCAAGCGTGCACGTTGCCATAGCCTCCGTTGTGCCCTTTCAACTTGTTTCATATTCTGCCAGCCTGTCACAAAAAACATGGTCATAATTGGCACGCTAAATAATTAACAAAGCAGCGATGGTACATTAATTACACAGCGTGATTCAATCTGTTTTCATATCGTGTCGGAGGTACGATGGAGGTGCTGGCAAACAAAGAGGCCACCCATTTTCTCTGACCTCCCTTCCTATTTGAAGTTAATCGGTTGAAAGCCACCGAAGCTGTAACTACACAGAGCTCCTTCTCTCCGTTTACAAGCCAAGTGTGCAATCAATGAGCTCAATACATTACATCGAACATAAATTGGCCGGCGTATTCTGGTGCAATTTGAAGCGCTTAACAAAATCCTATTCTGGGCTTCAACGATACCATCCCGCGCAGCTGACCTCACGCGATAACTTCAACGGAGTCTCTCCAACGACTACCAACGTTATTTTGTCTGCTCACGTGCACTTACGCAGCGCACGTGAACAGTGGTAACCTGAGAATGTCTGCCGGCCTCATGCTTGTTTTACACCGCAGTAAGAGGGAGGAAAAAACCCCCTATAAATTTGGAACAATTATTATTTTTCAATATCTAATCTGCTTTGAAATTTTTGTTCGCCAATTTTATTCGTGCTATATCGGCATCCTGTCATTGGATGGAGATCAATTCAAAGCTCACACAGATCAGTGCATCCCTTCATGTTGAAGAACGGCCCACGGGAAGTGTATATTGCAGAGCTACCTCCGAGATCCTCTCAATTGAACTGTGGTCCATACAGGGTGGGGGGGTCAACACTTCCACGCCCGCTCTGCCACCGAGAGTAATGGTTGTGGCGTGACAGTGAAAGCGACATTTGAAACTCTCAGGCGCTGGATGTTCGCCAAATTGAAAACGGAACCAAATTTAACTTGATGTGTTTTTTTCGCGCAGTCATTGGCGACCGCGCAGAGACGATCATCTCGCTGTACCTGAGGACCCAGAGTTAAGTCACGCAGTCAGCTGGCTGCATTCAAACTCAGGATCTCTGCAGCGACGGCTCTGACCTCTGTATCACCCAGCCTCCTTTTGCGTTTCTTCTGTTGCTGCAAGTGCCTGAATGATGTGCCGCCAACACGTTTTCAAAATAATTACAGTATAAATTCTGGAATAATTAAACATTGCCTATAATAAGCCAAGAGTCATTACAAATGTAAAACATATTTTGCAAATTTACAGCCCTTCGTCAACCATTGTTGATTAAATGCCTCACCATGACACATCCACCATGGGGTTTGTTAGAGTATACTACTTCACCACGCTGGTCGGTACAGGTTAGTCGAGGAGTGAGGTGGGGACCAGGACATATCACTCGCCACCTTCGCTGGGAATGCAACTCGGGGAGTTCATGTTTTACAGCGCAGTGCGTTAACCAATGCGCCACCGCTCCATTCCATTAACACATACGTCATATAAAATAAATGCAATGAATTGCATAGACGCATTTGGTTTGTTATGGTAAATTGTGACTACCTATTATATTTTGTTGGTAAACTTAGCGGAAAGTTGCCGTAAAATGCGTATATATTCGCAAAAAGCACACACACACTAGCGATAATAAGAATGCACCAGGAGTAAAGCACCAATCTGTCACATCTGGAAGCTTCAAAGATTTGTAAGAAAATAAAAAATAAATTTTCACACAAAATCAATATTAACGAGAAGATGAAAAAAACTGTCAAATAATTTATTTGAATACCGTAAATAACAAACGCGAAAGAAGTTACCTTTCAGTCCGTGATAAATATAAAGCCTGCGAATAAATAAACTGTGAAGCTCGTGCGTGATTTGGATGCCTGGGTGATAAATTAACGCACAATGCCGGTGGAGTTTTCTCAATCCCTTGGTAGTTTTGGGGGGTGTGAGTGTGTGTTGGGGGGGGGGTGCAGGCAAAGTCCTCTCTACACATATACCCATCCTGAATACAGCCATGCGGACAGCTACGATGAAGGCTCGTGACAGCGGCCACATCACACACGCAGCTCACCGTGCAGCCAATTAAACAGGCGAGCGCGCTTCACACACGTGGTGGGCTTGTGTCTCCAGACAGCCAGGGAAGCTGAACGCTTACCCATTCTCAACAGCAGATATCCTATGGACAAACCGGCCCCTGCCATAACAATGTGGAATTTTCCATCACTGATACAAGCCCACCTGTCGATGCAGTGGACATGTAATAATAGTAGTAATTCGAGATTGTAATGGCACAATGGAAGAGCATTGTCTTCATGTAAGCACCTGGACGCGGCTGCATCCCAAGACGCTGGAGAATCGGTGAGCATGGCTTATTTCAGAGAGGCGGTCCGACATAGGAAGAGGGGGAAACATGCCTTGAACCTGGACTTGAATAGGGCAGGAAGTCGGATGGTTGGGGTGTAGTGAGTTCCAGACAATGAGAGCAGCACAGGAGAATGAGCGATCTCCGACTGAGCTTAGGTTAAAGGCATCATCCCTTCAATAACTGCAATATCAATGACTAAGCTCGCGATGCAAGCGTGGCATGTGAAGGAATCCATGCCTTTAAAAACAAATCCTATACGTCCTATGCAATGGATGCGCGTCACTTCTGCAGCCACTCGTGGCTGCGACGTATAAAGGGTGCTTCAAAAATACGTTAACACTTACATGGGACTATCGTTTTTAATGGAAAAACAACGGATAATATACATTGTAACATGATAACAAATGCATGTTAATAGCTTCAAAAAGTCGCCATCATTATCAACGCATGCCTGGAATCTTCTCCAGGTGGTCTCCAGAGCCTGGAGACACATTTCTTGCGGTGTTTTTGCAAATTCTCAGAAGTGTTAACTTTTGTTTAAGCACCCTGTATATCACAGTGTCCAATAAATCAAAAATGATTTCATCGAATCGCAAAACATGAATAGCAACAATTCATCAAAATCGCTGGGGAGGGCAAATTGTTGAATCCCAATGATAATGATAATAGTAAAAATACAAAGATCACCCGTCTATCCTTACCAGACTATTGGGGCAAGTGCTGTTAGCGACCTCCTATGAAGGCCGGAACGATATACAAGAGGGTGGGTGGCCAGTACCACGCTCGGCCTCCTTTGTTTCTCTAGTGGCGATGTTTACACTGCACAAGTAACTCATTTGAGGCCGACTCGATTTAGGGGATGCCCAGGACCGGTTCAGGTAATCGTCAGTGGTGTTGGCAGTGAGCGAGAATCAAACTCGGGTCACCCGGTTGATCGCACAGCTTGCTAACCGCTACACTACCGCTCCCCGAATAATAAACGCACACACACACGTAAAGACACATCTGAGACGCTGTACTGCAATGTATACTCGGCCAAGGATTAAACGTGTATTATACAAAGCAGTGATAATGAAGGGCAGAGGAATTGCCGCACAGCTGCAAAGGTACAAAGACCTTTGTTTTTGTCTCGCTCATTGTCACGCCCGGGCAAGCCGCGTCTATTCATAACCACATCCACACACATCATCATCGTCGTCGTCGTAGTCGGGTGACGCGGCTTAGAACCGAAAAAGCGAGCAGTACGGGAAGCCTCTTCCATTCTTCTTGGTAAAGAGACTCGCACGGCACGAGCGGGGCGAGTTTGAACCGAGCCGAAGCCGCGCCAGCGTAAGATGGAAGAAGTGTGAATGGGAAGGGTTCTGCACCAGCGCACGATGGAACCCGACCGAAGGCAGTTCGATTCCCGGGCCCACGGGGCTGACATCAGCGGTGAGCGCTTTCTCATCCAGCCGTGGCCTTCAATCCCACCCCCTCCCCACACACCTGTATCAATCTGCATTGACCAGCGTGGTGAAGTATGGTCAAACAACACACATGATTGAACAATATTCTTAGTTTTTTTCGGTAAAGTCACGTAGGTAAAAAATTAAAATTAATAAAAGTAAAGTAAAAATAAAATAAAAATCACACTTCGGAGGCAACACAAGCTTCCGTCTTCAGGTGGAACAGTCACAGCACATTATTAATTTACATTTTTTACCTACGTGACTTTACCGAAAAAACCTAAGAATATGAATCCTTGCAGTCACGAAAGCTTCAAATCTAGAATGATTGAACAAGGCATTGGAAGGCCTTCACCCATCGGTGATGAATGCAATAGTTTGCTACCTATATCGCGAACGGATTGTGTCATGCGGATTGAAAACAAAAGCACACGAAGCAGCGAGGAGGAGGTCTGAGCTTGCAACCGCACTTGAGAGACAAAGAGAGAGGAACACGCGAAACAAGCATTCCCTGTGCATTGCCTTGACAACTGTGAAGGGCCTCTTCTTTCATGGGGCATTTAGTGCCCATTGTTCGCTGCTGCTGGCCACGCGGGTTACTGGTAGAAGTGGTTATGCAGAATGTCCAGAGTATGGCGCGAAAGAAGTTCAACAGACGGACTGTACATACATACCTCAAATACCGGCATTGTTTCAAACGAGCCGGACTGCTGATGAAGCAATTAATGTCCAAACCGGTCCAGCTTGCACTCTCAGAAGGCCATGTATGTATACGTATGTATGTTGAACTTTTTTAGAAGGTAAATCATCGACTCACAAGTTAATCACGGGCACGTAAGTACAACTACTTTGTTTCATAAAACCCTACGTGTTTACATTATGGGAACCTCATTTGCCAGTAAAAATATGATATGATAATTGGTTTTTTACCCTTCTATCTGGCGTCATCTGGTCCAACCCATGTGAGACTAGGCTCTAAGGAAAGCTGTCTCGGGTGTGGACCAATTAACTTCAAGGACAGTGCACATTATCAGAGTTATGTCTTTTGTTTGTGTTATGACTGCAGGTATTGCGGTCTATGCAAACTTGACTCCTTGTAAAAAGGTGTCACTTTTGTTGCCAGATAGAAGGGTAAAAAAACAATTATCACCCTACGTGTTTATTAACATTTGTACTTTTATTTCAATTGAAAACCAAAGGGGTGCAAGGCTGCAGTTAAAGGTTAAGAACCACTGGCTTAAGATGTTGGAGCTCGATGGATTGTGGCATCACAAGACTGAGGGATGGCGATGACTTATGTGGGCCTTCATCCAGCAGAGGATAGATCATGGCCACCGATCAGCGCGGTTGGCTATGTACGGTGCGAGCGAAGTTATACATACATGCCTAGCAAAGTACAGTACACAGACATATCGTATTTACAAAATAATAGCACATTACTGTACATACATAACACTCAAATAAACAAAATTCCAATTACTCCTTATAGCCATGACGGGTTCTGCCCAAACCCACTTACTTTTCTGAACAGATTTAATGATGGCATTAACCTGCATGTGTTCCTTAATCCACAACATCCCTGTGTCTTTGTCGATGCAATTTCTATTCCGTGCATCTCTCACCACGCTTCTCCACACATGCACACAACGTGGTGAATAGAGACGAGTCGGTACAAATGATCCAACTAGAAAGGAGATCGATTATTTAATCGAATCGCGTCCCGAAAGGTGGAAGAGTGACTCGGTGCACGATGATAAACCTCCGCTAGTGATCATCATTTTCATCACCGTGTGAATTGCTGCGCTTTTTTAAAACCTCGTGCACCACTGGAACCCCACACGCAAGGGAAATAGGAGCGCTTCAAAAGCTCATCACACAATAAGCATCAACACCCCCCCACCCCCCATACAATACAAGATCTCACCAAAATACATTTAATTCATCACAGGGTAGCTCAAAGAAAACTAAAACAATGGCAAGATAAATCTCGAGCTTGGCCCGCTGTCAGTGTGTGAACAGACGCGTTCTGAAGCTCACTTGCCTCTGGCCAGGTGTGAAATGGAATACGCTTTGTGCTGGAATGAGCCGAGGCTAACCTCGGGGCCTTTATTACCTCGGCCTTCAAAGGCAGGTCAAGTGGTCAACACCTTTACGCTCACCTAGGCACCGCCAGGTACAAACAGAAAAGCTCCCACCGCCGCCACCACCATCGTCGTCATAAACAGCAGCCATGATCTGTCCACTGCTTGATGAAGGCTTCACTTTCCCCGAGGGCATCGCCAGTGCTCACAGGTCTCGAGACGCGACTAGGAGCGGCACGCGGAGTTTACCCGGTGGCTCTACGTCCGTGTCGAGGCCCTCTGAGAGGAGGAGGAGGTGGCGGCGTGGGACGGGGGAGGCTTCTCCTTGGGCTGCAACTCCGTCAATGGTCTTGGGCCACCGGCATCAACAAAAATACCCTTAAATTTCGATGTAAAGCTTTCCCTTCTACGTGACTTTACCGAAAGAACCAAGAAGAAAAATACCCTTCTCGTGATGCGTCTCTGCCCAATCCCACTTTGTCTTCTACGACAAAGCAATCACCGGCATGGGTCGTAGATCGCCAATTTAAAGTGGGGTGTGAAAAGCAAACGGGATAATGTATTTGAAACCACAGACTTACTCCGCAAAGGCTTAATTAATTAGTCGTGAGCCTCGCGCCCTGGCCTTGTGGTGTGCTTGTTAAAGGCAATCGCCACTGTGGGACAAGCCAGTGAAGGAACATACCAATTAGAACGCACATTTTGCTCGTTGTTGGTGATATCTTCATTTTAATTGCCCGCGTGATATTAGACCAAGCAAATATATTGACGCCATAGCTTACACGAGCAGCCATTTAAGCATGTTGCAGCAAGTAGTAGGAAATGTTTAACTTCCAGGTCTGTCTTGAAAAAGAGACTAATTATATGGGCCTAATTCAATTGTCTTTCGGGCAAATTCTTGGCAGTAAAAAAGCAAATGGCCAAATCGCTCGCATTTTCCACCGACGTTGCCGCCACTCACACATGAACTGGATCCATTTTCACGACCGGTTCTCGACTCGTGCAATGAGAGTTACTTTGCGGTGACTCAAAACATGTTTTATCACGCTCTACTAATTCTTACTAACACCTTTTTTTCAGGCTTGCCAGTGGCTAGAGTACACCAGCAGTGACATTGAATTGGCCAGGGTAAATAATGCTGAGAGTAGCTCCGCATTAGCATCTCTAACACTCGGTCCCTTGCTTTGTGTTGCGTTCCACCGGGGGAGCTTTTACCTGGACCGCCTGAAGTGAAGCGGGCGTGGCTCGGTTTGTCCCTGGGGCAGTCTGCATGGGGGGAACACCCCCCGCTAACCCACCCCCCGCTAACCCACCCCCCGCTTACCCACCCCCGCTAACCCACACCCACCCCCCGCTAACCTACCCCCCGC
>JAAXLI020002682.1:0-12479 GCA_014621495.2 Entosphenus tridentatus | reverse complement strand
CATCACCACCACCACACTACACACCACCACCACACACCACCACCATCACCACCACCACACTACACACCACACCATTCACCACACCACCACCACCACACTGTGCACACCACATACGCACGTCTCCCACCGCACGCACGCACACACACACACACACACCACCTCTCAAATCCACATGAACAACCAAAACAACCGAACGACCAACAACCAACAACAACAACAACCCCTAATCCACAGCTGCTGTACGCGTGCGCAAGAAACGCTGCCCCTACACCAAGTTCCAGATCCGCGAGCTCGAGCGAGAGTTCTTCTTCAACGTCTACATCAACAAGGAGAAGCGACTGCAGCTGTCGCGCCTGCTCAACCTCACCGACCGACAGGTCAAGATCTGGTTCCAGAACCGGCGGATGAAGGAGAAGAAGCTGAACCGGGACCGGCTGCAGTACTACGCGGGGAACCCCTTTTTATAGAGGGACCAAGGGGGGTGGGGTGGGGTGGGGTGGTGTGGTGTGGTCGGCCAAGGGGCTGATCGCTCCCTCGCTACCGCTGCACTCTTAGAGCCGTCCCGGCAAATTGGGGCATTCGCCCCGGGCCCCGCGCTTTGGGGGGGGGGGGGGGGCGCGGGGTTTAAAGGCGTTGGGTTGTTGTGGTGGTGGTGGTGGGGGGCGCCCCGGACCCCGCAACCCCCCCTCCTCAACTATGGACAGCGCTGGTGCATCTGCCAGTCATCTCATCTCAAGTCAACTCACGGCACCTGCGTCTGTTCCGTGAACCTCCTGAACAGCGGGCACCAGTGTGGTGGTGGTGGTGGCGGCGGTGCATCGACTCCTTCGCGTGTGACTCAAAGTGCACCTAGCCTGGCACGAGCGCCGTGGTTGACGTTTCTGTGCTGCACGTGGCGCCTGTTATCCAGTACGGATGTCGCTGTGAAGCTCCCCCTAAGTCGTGTGGAGTTGTGGGTGGGCTTTGGTGAGGTTTGCCGTACCTCCCCCCACTCGCCCGACCCCCCCCCCCCCCCTTCTGGCTCGCCAGCACAAGGAGGTATACAGTGAGAGGGACTAATCGGCCATCTGTTTGTGTATGGGGATCGAGGGTTGCACCCTCGCGCAGTGGGGGAGGGGGGGGTGTTTCCGGATGTTTTCCAGTTTCCTCCTCTCGTATAATAATAATTATAATTGTCATTATAATTGTCATCATCATATTATCGTTATTTGAAACACTCATTATTAATTGGCTGAAAATATCTTGGTAATAAATGAATTTTTTTCTTTTAAACCTCAATGTAGCGGGACCCTTCTGAAAAAAAAGGCCTAGCTAGTCCTTAGCGTGGCCCTCCTGGATAAACAATTGTCAGTGTCACTAAGTACCGCTGTTGTTATTCGTCAAACACACTTCACTAACGACGACCGTGCACGTTTACGAAAGGCACTGTGGCTTCTTTGTACGGCGTTCAGACGTCAGCGAGAGTGATATCATGGACGTGCGTGGCTTTGTTGTTTTCGTGCGCACGCGTGCGTGCGTGCGTGTGTGTGGGGAGCGGTGGAGCAGTGGTTAGCGCACTGGCGCTACAAACCCGAGGTAGGTGGCCGTGTTCCTGCCCTCCACCCGTGCCGGCCTTCATAGTTGCTCGCTAACAGCACTTGCACCCACGACCGCCTGCTAAAGGCTATAATATATACGAGGGGATCTTTGTCTCTTTGTATGAGTTCGTGAGTCCAGTATCGTTCCACTCAACCTCGCGATGTGCCGGTGTTTTAAACGTCAGCGCGGGGAAAACAAAGGCGGCCGTGATTGTTGACTATCCCAACCCATCGTGTTCCCGTTGACCGGCCTTCACATGTGCTCGCAAACAGCACTTGCTCTGCACACTTTGCTCTAAAGAGTTCGACGGGGTGTAGAGATATTTGTCTAGTAAGGAGATCTGCTGTAGTGTGTGCGGCGTAGTGGTTTTAGCGCAACTGCGAAACCGTGAGAGCGAAGTTCGTGCCGGGCCACGGTCAATGTCAGCGGCGAATGGGGGATGTCTAAGAACCGATGGCGCTGGAGCGAACATCAGCACAAGGGTAGCACTTGCTCCAACAGCCTGTGTATGCTATATGGGGGATCTTTGTCATTGCTGTGTGTGTGTACCTGGGCAAGGGTGGTTTGACTCATGGATTGATTGGTCCCCGTCGTGGTAATGTGGAGTGGTCACAGACCTTTGAGCTTGATGGTTCGTGTGTATCAGCGTGTCTGTCTGTGTGTTTGTGTGTTTGTGTGTATGCGTCCCTCTGTCTGCATCTTTGTGTGTGGCTGTGTATTTGTGTGTATGTCATTATGTCTATGTATGTGTTCATATTAGCGTGGGTGTTTGCTGGGGAGCGGTGGCGCAGCGGTTAGCACACTGCGCTATGAACTCGGCAACCCAGGTTAGATTCCCGCTCACGGCCAACACCAGTGACGATTATCTGAACCGGTCGTGGACCTCCCCTAGGTCGACTCGGCCTTAAATGAGCACCCGGTGCGGTGTGTAAACATCGCCACTCGGGAGACAAAGGCGGTCGGGCGTGGTGCTGACAACCCACCAACTCGTGAACTGCTCCGGCCTTCACAGGTGTTAACAGCACTTGCCCCAACAGTATGTAAAGGCTATACAGGGGAGCTTTGTGTGTGCTTATTAGTGTTGTGTGTATATCCATGTGTCCCTGTGTGTCTGAGTTTTGTTTGTGTGCATATTTATACAATTTGTGTCTGCCTCTGTGCCTATGTGTGCGTTCATAATGTGTGCATCAGAAGGTGTTTATGGGATGGACGTTAATTCGTGTGCGTGCGTATGTGTGCATTATGTTCACGTGTATGCACGTATCAATAGAAATACAGACACACACACACAGGACTTCATGCGTATTTACCGGGTCGCTGGCTGACTGGGGTAGGTGGCACGTGTTTCGCCGCGACAGCGAGAGGCAATGATGGATGCCGTGTATCGGGTGTGGACATATGTTTTACTGCCTGCCGACCCCGATGAAATGAAGCTCTGGAGATATCTATATATATATGTGTGTGTGTGCCGTTGAAGTGAACATATGCCGGTGGAACAATTTCACGACGATTCATAATTTATTTCGAGGGTTTAGACCCACCGTGATTATGTCCGTGGCCAAAGCAAAAACATTTTGAACCGCCACGCGTAACGAGCGTTGTTTTTTTTTATTTGGAACGCGCCCATAATTGGTATTGTATCGTCTGCTGGATGTGCGAACGATACAATACCACGTTTGTAAATGTTGTGGCTTGGCTCTCCAACACACCAGTGACGAATTGGCACGTTCTGTTTACGTGACAACCCTTACTAGTTGGCTGTGTCGGGTGGTGGCGGGTTTTTAACGACACACATTTAAGTATTTACGCGAAAAAACCTCGTATTAGCAGCGATTATAGATTACATCGTACAAAGTATAGGCAGCACATGGAACAATAACATCGGCTGCTGCCGCAGTAGTTCTGACACAGACCACACAATTCTAGATTTGAAGCTTTCGTGACTGCAAGATTTCATACTCTTAGGTTTTTTTCTGCATCAAGTGATGCAGTATTTTTTAGCTGTGACGGTCCCACCCGGTGACGGAGACTTGTGTTGCCTCCGAAACGTCGTGATTTATTATTTTATTTTATTTCTATTATTACTTTTAGTAATTTTTATTTTATTTCTTTACCTACGTGACTTTACCGAAAAAACCTAAGAGCATGTACTGAATGTGTATGCGGTACACGCGTGTGCGATGTGAATCTGTATTTTAAACGCACTGGCGCGGTGATTGCTGCAACACGTGTCCCGGTATACACGATGTGTGTGTGTGTGTGTACAGATTGTGTGTGTACTGTATATGTACACACAGTAATTATATACTGCATTTTTTTATCGGGAGTTCACACCACGTGTATTGCACTTGTGTTCTCATACACATAGTGTTATATCCGGTAGACACGTACAATGATGTGTACATGCATTACGATGTATGCATGTACACAGCGCATAACTGACGTGTGACCTTAGCGCGTGTCGATTTTTCGCCGCCAATACTATGAGGACTCGACATTATATTTTTGTTTGTGTGTGTGTGCGTGCGTGCCAGCTATTGTTGTCATCAAACCACGCACCACCCGACGTAGCCGAACGAATTACCACGTGTGTGTTGTGTGAGTTCGGGCGGCAAAGGGATTTCAGCGACGAAGAAACGTGGCGAGATCAATCACAAAAACAAATGTAATTACGTACCATAACGTACGTATCATACATGCAGTCTATATATATATTGTAAGTCGGTGGTTCTTCACCTTCGCTGTGTTTCTCAATCGTCACACAAAGGTTTAATGTTAATACTTGCCGAGGGTTTGATGAAACTAATTTGTACTCGCGTGCCCGTGCTGCATTAGTGTGCGTTGTCGATTATTTACCTTCTACAGAATCAACTCTGGGCCGTGCGTCTCGTACCCCCAGACAGGGCATCTCGCACACGCCACGGGTGGAGTGATGCACCGCCACGCTAAGAAGAAGAACCACTGCTATAAGCAGACACATTGTGGAGTGCCGCAAACATCACCATCATCATCATCTCGAGCGCATTTCGTAAATTAGCTCGGTGCAAATGCATATAGATCGCGTGAATTATACGCATTCGGTAACAATAATTAGCATTATAATTGAAATGGCCTTTATTGATCTAAGGTAAGCCTCGAGACGATCTGGTTTCAAGAGCGTTCCGCCACATTGGGATGGCCGGCCGCATGGATTCCATGACAATAACCAAGACGACATTAAGCATCGGGTAAACAACAACAACAACAACAAGTGTTTATCGGAGGGGATTGAATAAGGCCCAAGCATCGCGCTGTTCGTTTGCGTCTAAGTTGAATTTTTGTACATAATCGCGTCGCATAAAATGCAACCGACATTATGAATAGAGCGTGATGAGCCTTTTTAAAAGTTGAATCGATTAATCGACTCGCTATCGATTATTGTTCTTTTCTAGTGGCATTTTTGGTTGTCCTCGTTACGAAATTGTTTACGTGAAATACTGCCGCATTCACCGCATTGGTACACATAGTAGTAGTAGTCGTAATAATAATCGTAATCGATTCTTTAATCGAATCGTGACAATGTATTGAATTTCCGATGGGGACGAGATGGGGGAGTGGGGGGGTGTGATTAAAATCCTTTATCACTGCTAAAAAAATTAATGTACATATATAAGTAATCTCGATGACATCTTGAAATGCAAATAATGGTGACACATTGCAATTTTCCGCTTTTGCTATACTGTGCACGCGCGCGCGTGTACGTGTGTGTCTGTGTATAATACAATGTGTGTGTATGTGTGTGTGTGTGTATTACCTCTGCTAAATGTGTCGAGCACTTACAGGCGAGTGAGTTTGAGCAGATAAATAAGATACCAATAAACACAAAATACGATTTCACATATTACGGCTCCGATCCACGCGTGCAACGAGTTAACTTTACCCCAAACCTCACCTCTAGGCTTAGTATCACAGTCATTCTACACGCTGAAGGCATTTCACAGGAGCGAGAGAGCGAGATATGGTGGGCGGTTAGAGAGAGAGAATATCAATGGGGGGAGACGGTGAAGATGATTTTAGTTGTGTGTTTACTAAGATTGACCTCTCGTGTGCAATCTACAGCACGTGCGCGAAAAGTAGTAGAAGTCGTTTAAGAAACGGCACGAAACGCCTAGGTCGACTCAGCCTTAAACGAGTACGTGGTGCGGTGTTTTGAACGAAGCATCAGCACTGTGGGGGGATGGGGGGGGGATACAAAGGCGGGGTCGGGGCAGGCTTAGGAATGGCCATACCAAATGTATGTTGCCTGTGTGTGTGGGTGTTTGTCGTTCCGGCCTTTAATAGGTGCTCGCTAACAGCACTTGCCCACAGAAGTCTGTTAAAACGCTAAACGGGGGGGATCTTTGTCTCTATATATATCCACACAATATATAATGTTTACCCATTATATGGACTGTATATATAAAAATGAACGACGAATAAGTTAACCTCCGTGGATACAAAAAAAAATATGTTTTAGTCCATCGACCTAATGACCTTCTTACACACACCGTCACTGCAACGCTTTGAAATCTTTGGCCGAGCTTCGAGCCGATTTTGGTGGCCATCGCCTTGTCCGATACAGCCCTGCGAGGTTTTTGGACCAAGTTATTCGACCAGGGATTGGGGGTGGCTGGGATAACGCCCGTGCGGTAACGTCCGGCCGATGGAGATGGAGCTGTTTGATCCAAACTCGCGTTCTGACGTCCAGCAGTGCATGGATCGATCGCGGTTGGTGAATGATCACGGCCTGATTTAAGGTGATGAGAGGCCTCGGTCTAATAGGTAAATGGAGGGGCCCAAGTTATGTGTTATACATCTAGCACAAAAAAATAATGCTTATTGAAGGCATCAAAAACAAATTCCGTACTTATTCGCAAATATAAAATGAACACATTTAATGAACTCTAAGGTAAAATCATCAAACATAAATCACCCGCTGCGTTCATTTCTGCAAACACACCCCCGAATAGCACGGTTGGCTACGTACGGTGCGAAAGAAGTTCAACATACTGCCCATAGACTCAACACTACCCATAGACTAACACTGCCCATAGACTCAACACTGCCCCATAGACTAACACTACCCATAGACTCAACACTGCCCATAGACTCAACACTGTACATAGACTCAACACTACCCATAGACTCAACACTGCCCATAGACTCAACACTGCCCATAGACTAACACTACCCATAGACTAACACTACCCATAGACTCAACACTATCCATAGACTAACACTACCCATAGACTCAACACTACCCATAGACTCAACACTAACCATAGACTAACACTGCCCATAGACTCAACACTAACCATAGACTAACACTACCCATAGACTCAACACTAACCATAGACTAACACTGCCCATTGACTCAACACTAACCATAGACTAACACTACCCATAGACTCAACACTAACCATAGACTAACACTGCCCATAGACTCAACACTGCCCCATAGACTAACACTACCCATAGACTCAACACGACACCACCGACGAGAACGGTCCGGCTACGTACGGTGCGAAAGAAGTTCAACAAACCAAAAACACCTAAATCCCTCGTTTCATGATGCTGTGGCAAAGTCACGAACGGTGTCATCGTAATTCAGACACATTTGTTTTTCTCTCAGCAGCAGCAACAGCAGCTCAGTCGCTACCAAGACGTACAGAGAGCGAGTAAGTGCCCTTACCAAATAACATTCGGTGACAGATGCAGAGCGGGGTTTTTTTTCTCTCGCACAATCCTGATGAGTCCAGGAAGGTGGAAACCTCTACCGAGAAGCATGCGTGTTTTAAACAAATGCTGCCCGAATTTCGATTTAAAGCTTTCGTGACTGCAGGGATTCATCTTCTTGGTTCTTTCGGTAAAGTCACGTAGAATGGAAATAATAAAATAATAAAAATAAAACATAATAAAATAATTCTCGTCTCGACAGACTCTGTCGTCTCGACAGACCTGTTCTTCACCTGAGGACGGCTGCTTGCGTTGTGGCCGAAACGTCGTGAGAATTATTTTATTTTGTTTAATTTTTATTATTTTATTATTTCCATTCTACGTGACTTTACCGAAAGAACCAAGAAAACGCTGCCCGGTTCATCAAAAGGGCTGGAAGGCCGCCCTGCCGCACGATGTAGAACGCAGAGCGACAACTGCGATCACGCATTGAGGTGGTCAAGCCCACACATACAGCGTGAGCCAGCTGAGCAGAGGTCGCAACCGGGTACCCGATACCCGTACCCTACCCGATACCCGGCTACCGGTACCCGGCCAGGTACGGGTACCCGTTTGCGACCCTGGTGCGGCCGGGTACGGGTACGGGTAGGCCGTGAGTCACTGGTGAATAACCGTTTGTCACTCGTTTCGGGTAGCGTACGGGTACCCGTACCCGGCCGGGTACGGGTACCCAATTGCGACCCTTGTTGCGGCTGGGTACGGGTACGGGTAAGGAATCAAAACCCGTTTGCGACCTCTGCAGCTGAGTTAGGTTCATCGCTGCGACGTCGGACTTCGCATTTGTTAGACGTTTGTCACGGCCTCTGTTCTGGATGACGCACACGGTCGCGCGCACTACGACTACTGGAGGGTTGTTTTTGTTTGAAATGTTCCAATTGTGCATCGTGTATCATTGGCATCTACTGCAGCCATGGTTTGTGCGGAGGCCGTTGAGGTTGGTGGACTAAATTCTATGTTTGTACGTCGAGATAAGGAACGGAGGAAGATATGTATTTATTCAATGAATTGCCAATGACCCTCCACTGCAGCGCGTAACGAGTTTTATTTTATGTACTGTATATACTTTACAAACGGCGGCTGTTCCGCGATTTAACTTTGCTCCCGCCGTGGTAATGTGGAATTTCTAACCTCTGGCTCAGCACCGCCATCGGTGGAGAATGTGGACAATCAATACGTGAGTCTGTCTATCGCAAACCATTGACATTGCGAATCGTTCAAACACACACACACGGCATTATATACCGTGTATATATATAGACACACACACACACACACCAGGGGGTAAGGAATCTTCGACTTATATCGAGACGGACCCGCGGCCACGGGAAGGCGACAACTTCGAAACGCCGCAGAGAACGGCGCTTCATCAGTCACTGCAGATGCACCACCACCACCACCCTTGTCCGCACTGATGCGGTGCTAGAGGGCACATTCTCTACCTGTGTCTCTGATGTTTAGCGCTGTGCGAAATTCACAGAATTCATTTTTTTTATTACTTTCAGTGACAGATGTGACCAACACCAGTAACGATTATCTGAACCGGTCCCGGTCCTCCCCTAGGTCGACTCGGCCTCAAATGAGTAGCCGATGCGGTGCGCAAACATCGCCACTGGGGAGACAAAGGCGGCCCGGCGTGGCTCTGCGTATCGACCACACCATCCCCTCGTGTGCTTTGCCGTGCCGGCCTTCAGAGGTGCTCGCAAACAGCACTTACGTGAGGTTGCCGGTCAATGGTACAATATGTGAAAGTACTATTCTCGTCTTTAAGGAAACGGGTCTGCATCCCTGATATATATACACACACACCTCATATAAACACACACACACACACACGCGTCTTTCTTATGCACACGTTTCGTACACAAGATGCTGTATATTGTAGCCTATGTACAAATGCGCGTTCACTGACGGATAACTGCGGTGTACGATGACACACACGCACACACATCTACGTGTGAACGTGTGTGTGTGTGTGTGTGCTTTGGATTCTAATGAGACAGCGGCTGTGATGTTGTGTCCATGGAAACGCTTACATTAAAAGCATAGGTCGCTATCTTTCAGAACCATCTTGGGACTGGTTGATGTAAATTTGCGTGTTTGTGTGCGAGTCTGTTGTTTGTGTGTGTGTGTGAGTATGTATGTCGGTGTGTGTCTGTGCAAATGAGTACCTGGTGCAATGTGTAAACATCGCCACTTGCCCCAACAGTCTGGCATGGTTCTATGGCGGATATTTGTCTTTGTGTGTCGATATCAACAGCACTTGCCCCAACAGCCTTCTAAAGGTTAGATGCGGTGGTCTTTGTGTTTTATGTGTCAGTCTATGTACGTGAGTCTGTGTATATGTGTATGTGTTCGCAAACAGCACTTGCCCCAACATTCTGTAAAGGCTATACGGGGGAATCTTTGTTTTTTTTTCATGTGTATCTGTCTATGTCGGTGTCTGTATGTGTGGGTGTCTGTGTCGACCTAGGTCGACTCAGCCTCAAAATGAGTACAGTACCTGGTGCGGTGTGTAAACATCGCCACTAGGGAGACAAAGGCGGCCAGGCTTGGAGCTGGACACCCACCCCCTCGTATGCCCTCCCGGCCTTCATAGCTGCTCGCTTACAGCACTTGCCCCAAAAGCCTGTCAAAGGCTATACGAGGGATCTTTGTCTTTGAGTGTCTGTGTGTTTCCACGTGTACACGCGTGTGTCTGTGTGTTCATGCGTATGGCTGTGTGTCTCTGTGTGTGTGTGTTCTCGGTGCCGTGTACAAACGCCATGCATGTGCGCGCGCCTGTGTGAGGTGCTCGCTCACAGCACTTGTCCCTACAGTCTGTTAAGACTATACGGGAGATCTTTGTATTTGTCTTTTGTGCGGGGAGCGGTGGCGCAAGTGGTTAGCGCACTGCGCCGCCGCGAGTAACGATGATCTGAACCGGTCCTGGGGCTCCCCCCTCGGTCGACTCAGCCTCAAATGAGTACCTGGGCGCGGTGTGCAGTAAACATCGCAACTGGTGAGACAAAGGCGGCCGGGAGTGGTGCTGGCCACCCCACCCCCTCGTGTGTCCCGTGACGGCCTTCATAGGCAGCACTTGTCCCGACAAGCTGTCAAGGCTATACATGGGACCTTTGTCTCTTTTATTTAAACTTCTGTGTCTTTTAAATGAGTGGATATACGTACGGACGACTGTCTGCAAGATGCAGAATACACTCACAAGACGAACACAACACGTGCATTTTTCACCATTGATTTGACCCTAGATGCAATCACAGACTGCAGTTGTGTTCTTAATGTACATATGCGAGTCGGCAAATGTGCATGAGTAACTCCGATAAATATAGTCCGAGTTTTAATGATCTATTATTCGCTATTTTTAATTGTTTGTAAAAAAAAACAATATCCTTGTCGTTAGTGACGATTCTTATTCTTCTAATGCTGCTGCTGCTGTGGAGGAGTGGCGGCGCAGCGGTTAGCGCACTGCTGCACTCCGCTACAGTAACGATGAACCCGGACCTGCTTAGAAGTTCAATTCGACTGACATCGATGGCGAGTGATGATTATCTTTAAAGAAAACCAGTCGCCCAACCTCGCCAGCGTCACCCAGCGCGGTGAAGTATATGGCTCGTGCCAACCTCCAATAGCCACAAAGGACTGTCAATTATTTGTTTACGTTATCGTTATTACTATTAATTATTTACACCTTTTACAATATATATATCAACGAATTGACCGGTTCCGGGCAGCGGCCGTGTTTTTTTTTCTCTGCTGAAAAATCGCTGCTTGTCGCTTCGAATCATTGCTTTTAAAAACCCGAGCGCGTTATTTGTCAACACAATTAAGCGCGGAGCTCTGGAGCGTCCAATACGTGGTTGGGGTGGGGGTGGCTTCCATCGCTCGAATATGTTCGTGGGCGGTTGTTTGTAAAGACTTCTCTTCGTGTTTGTTGCTGCACGAGACGCGAGTGTTACGTGTCGCTCGTGAAATCTTCCCGGTTCGATGGCTCATTAAACGGTACCAAAGAATCCCCCGGGTCCGGTCTGCTGCCTCGCTGGGCGAGCCGCGAGGGCCGTTTGGCGGTGACGACGACGACAAACAACAACAAAAACAACAAACATAAACAATAATCAACAACAAACAACAACCATCAATCAACAACATCCCAACAACAAACACAATAACCAACAACAAACAAATCAACAAACAACCAACAGCAATAACCAACAAACAAAAACAACAACCAACAATAACAAACAACAACGACCAACGGCAAAACAAACAACACCAGAAAACAACAAACATCCAACAACAAATAACACATCAGATAACAAACAACAACAACATACAACAACAAACAACAGCATACAACAAACTACAACAACGTTTGTTTTTGGGGGGTGGGTGGTGGGTTAGATCGCGTAAATATGTGTCGTTAACCCCACCACCACCACCACCACCCGACACAGCCAATGAGGAAAGGTTTGAACAAAGCGTGCACAATTAGTGACTACTTCAACACTAAGCGGTTGTGTGTTGGAGAGTAAAAATTAACCCGTAAAAACAAAGTTTTTCACTATAAATCCTTTATATGCGTGGCGGCTAGAGTCCTCTCGTCCTCTGGCTTGAGATGGCTGCCACCTATGGGTCAGATGATTGCCTGCCACCATTAAGCAAATTGGTAATTAAATATAAAAAATCCTAAAAAGTGTAAAATTTTGGAAAAAAAAATTCACGAAAATTAATTGTCACGCACAACGAGTCTGTGTGCAAAATGTCAGCTCGATTGGATCACGGGAAGTGGGTTAAAAAACGACCGAAATATTTGCACGGTCGTAAGCGCGCAAGCAAGCAAGCAAGTGAACTTAATATAAAGGATTTAAAAACCCACACCATTTACAATTGGAGTACGGTCCTGTGACGTTTCGCCGGTGATTGCAACAGCTCGCTTCATCAGGTGATTCGCCAGAGTCCGCGAGATTCCTGTTCCCTGGATGAGAGAAGTGGTCCTCTAACTTCCAACCGTTCCCAGCCTCTAACCCTTGAACCATGAGGCCCTAGATCCTCACAACCGCAGGCCCTAACCCCTTAACCCTCACTCCGATCTTCGCTCATGGCGACGCTGATGGTTCCACGCAATCGTAC
Source organism: Entosphenus tridentatus (assembly GCA_014621495.2). Classification (NCBI taxonomy): domain Eukaryota; kingdom Metazoa; phylum Chordata; class Hyperoartia; order Petromyzontiformes; family Petromyzontidae; genus Entosphenus; species Entosphenus tridentatus. The sequence goes on along the minus strand of JAAXLI020002682.1, from coordinate 23 downwards.
AGCGGTCGGCGGTCCGTAGGCCT
>JAAXLI020002681.1:0-12483 GCA_014621495.2 Entosphenus tridentatus | reverse complement strand
TCTTCACCTGAGGACGGCTGCTTGCGTTGTGGCCGAAACGTCGTGAGAATTATTTTATTATGTTTTATTTTTATTATTTTATTACTTGCCTACTACGTGACTTTACCGAAAGAACCAAGAAGATGAATCCCTGCAGTCACGAAAGCTTTAAATCGAAAAATAACATCATTGGCACGTGGTATTAGAATGTGGGTGTATGTTGTGCACGTGTGACACATCATATCCCTAGCATGAACCTTAAACATTCGATTGTTGTGCTCACGACTCGATGCCATGATCCATCGCGAGCCTAATAATCGATTTCAACATCTACGCATCATGAAATCCCTTCTCTGCAGCATCCAAGTAGAGTATTATCTATGACTTCGGATGAAACCTGGGTTAAGATGCTAGTGGTTGGTCGCATGAAATGTATTATCAGTGATATTTTCCCTTAATTTTCTATAGAAATCCGGGTTTTTATTTATGCATTTGTTTTCAAGTGCACGCTAATTTACAAAGACAAAGCTCCCCCGTATAGACTTAACATACTGTTGAGGCAAGTGCTGTTCGCAAGCACCATGTGAAGACTGGCATGGCACACGAGGGGGTGGGTTGCCAGCACCACACCCGGGCGCCTTTGTCTCCCCAGTGGCGATGTTTACACATCGCACCAGGTACTCATTTGAGGCTTAGCCGACCTAGGGGAGGCCCAGGACCGATTCAGATTATCTTCACTGGTGTTGGTCGTGAGCGGGAATGGAACTAGGGTCGCCGGGGTTCGTAGCGCAGCGCGCTAACCGTTGCGCCCACCGCTCCCCTTACGCTAATTCACGCACACAAGTGCGCGAGACGACGGGCAACGTATCCCTCTGAAAGGAAGTTTTATATTATGACTCGAAATTGCAGGGGTCGCGACCCCCTCTACAACAGGAGGGGATCACGGCCAGACTTCAGAAATCCAGCACCCACTCTTGCGAACACAGCGGGTTCGCGTTTCACTGCTTATATATAAACGGACACCGCCAATGGAAATCTGCGGCAGCCGTCCACAGAGACACGGTCGGTTGAGTGTTGCGAACGGCAACAGGGTAGCACGGACGTTGACCGGACATTCGACGTGGGACAAAGAAACGACGACAATGACGTATTTGGAATTGCAGAGGAACACGTGGTTCGAGATGTCATCCAATCTTTCATGTAAGCTGGGCATGGGCACGATACGTTGCTTCTGATGGGATAATGGGCAATTGTCAACAATAATGAACGCAGAGGCAGCCAAGGGCTGGAACGCGATCGAGGGAGGACGGACACGGAGGAGATGGAGCGATGCGACGATCAGTTCATGTGCAGATGCAGATGCGTGGAATGTTGCATCGAGAAATGGTGGGGACGGGGGGCTTAGGGAGGAAGCCTTCATGCAGCAGCGGAATGATCACGGCTGAAGCTGATTGCGGACTTTAGCACCGTTCACAAAACCTCTTGCGACAAACTTTCGTTGGCCTATGTGGATAAACGAATAACGGCACTATTTTTATTCCCACAGTTATTTTGTCGGTCCAGAAAGCGAAATCTTTTCGGATTTTGTCTCGTAAGCGTAGATTCGACTAAATTTTAACCACATTTTGAGATGTTTGTTGTTTTATTTCTTCCAGAACATAAGTAGAATCCACATCGCTAGCTCACGAGTGGCTATGTGCGTAGTATTCAGTATGTAAATGTGTGCGTTCTTCGTAAAAAAAAAAATCATTTTAGTAATTTTAAATCTGGCCCGGGGCCTCTTGTAAGTAAATTCTACCACGCACGACTTACGTTGTCAGCTCACACATTGGGAATACAAAGACGGCCTGGCACGCTTAATGCCGGTCCCCACCACCCCCTGTCATGTTATGTGCTGTTACTGGGCCTTAATAGGTTCTCGCTTACAACACGTGGGAAAGCAGTCCACTCCCATCGCAACCTTGTGCGTAACAGTATACATATATTATTGAATGGTGGTGCAGTGGTTAGCGCATTGCGCTTCGAACCTTCTCGATCGAAGTCAATGGAGAGTGATACATAAACCAGTGCTGAGTACCTGGTGCGGTGTGTAATCATCAGCACTGGGGAGACAAAGGCAGCCTCGTGCGCTGTCCAGGCCTTAACGGGTGGTCGCTAACAGCACTTGTCCCAACAGTCTGTTAACGCTATAAGGGTGATCTTTGTCTTTAGTGGGGGCAATGTTGGTAGCGTTGGCGCTCCACAACATCTTTACGCGGATCTTTCATAACGATGAGCCATGGTCAGTCCACAGATGGATGAAGACCTCCCCAAGCCGACGCCATCTCGCCATCCTGCGATGCCAGTAATCATCACAGCTGCTGCACATGCGCTGATTTGATCGCTCCAATCTCTCCGATTGACGTCCTCTCGGCTCGCGTTCCATTCCTTGGCTGCCACTCCGTAATGATTCTTGACCATCGGCCATCGTCCCAGATCCCCCCACTTGAACTGAACTGTTGAATCATTATGCCGACGTTATCAACGAGTGGTCTTTGCCGCTGCTGTATATACCTAATCCATTGCTTTAGCGAGCACAACAGGTTCAAATGATCTAATTTGGGGAGAAAATCTCGAGTATGCAGAGGCTTTTGTTTTAAGGATCCAGTCTTTGGTTGTTGTTTTGATCTCTCCTGCGAATATATCTCCAAAAGCTGTGTGTGAACTTCAGAATCCCTTTAATAAACCCCGTGTAAACCTCTGTTCGCTGTGCGTCCCTGTGAATTCGTATCGAGTTACTCCTACCCCGCGTGTGCGATACTCCGAGAGCTTTACAGTGAAGCTTGCATCTCCCGTACACTCGCCGATAGTCTTGGCTGATCTTATCTTCTAAACGGGGTGTCGAGTGCAGCTGTAACTCAAAGGGACCCCTTTCACATCGCGAAGCACTTTTTTTGTTCAACGTAACAAAAAAAACCGGGGGGTTAATGCAGCTGCGAGGCTGCAGATTTTTTTGGGGGGGTAAAATGTTTTAATCAGAGATCCAGAATCCTTGCGATCGATCCATCGCGGCTCGCCTTGGAGTGAACCAACTCGTTTTCATACTTACCACGGGGCATTGCGGCTCCTGAAATATTGAGAGGGGTTTTTTGTTTGTTTGTTACCAATTTCCCCAAAAAATTGTCTCTCCCTGTTGTTTTGGTTTGCCGGCCGACCGCTAACATCATCGTGTTAACAATGTTGTTTGGGTTACTACTCGGATCGATACATTCACGGGCTGATACTCTATGTATAAACGTGCTGGAACAATCGAGTGAGTCTTTAAAGCACTGCTTGTTGATAAACTGTGTGGCATTGCTTTTCATTGCCAATAGGTTAGCCTCGTGCGTGCCTTTAGCGCTCAATATTTAACGGACTCGCTCCAAAGCGCCTTAAAAAAAGTTCACAAGCACAGATAACAAAAAACCCCACTCAACACGTCCGTCAACAATTCTGCAGCCTTTAAAGAAGAGGCGACGTTTCGGTTAATGACCCTTTTCATATCGCATGAATGAATGAATGCACCTTGATGAACGGCCATTTGCACTGAACACGGCCCATAACTGAAGGTGCTATGAAGGTCGCTCGCCCGAAACGTCGCCTAGTGTACGTTTTTTTCCCTTTAAAGACCGCGGTGTTTTTGTTATTCCTGCTTGTGCACCACTGCCAACGCAGCAGCAGCAGTAGGCGCAGCATCGCGAAATAGTTTGTTCACTAAAGTGGGGCCGTTACAAGCAATGGATTTAACTCTGTGACGTTTCGGGCAATGACCCTGCTTAAGCACCTGACGTTAAGTAACGATTGTTAATATTAAGTAATGGGGGGGAGTAGGGGGTGTGCGTGAGAGTGGGGGTTAAACGTTCGATATGTACACCGTATACTCGGTTAACCCCAGTTAAATCGCGGGCCACGGCTAACATCAATGGCGGCGCAATCACGTCTGAAACGGCCAAATCCCCGCGTCCCTACCTGCCTACCATTTAACACGTAGGCTTTCGCGACCAATATTATCTATAATAGAGTTGTTTTGGGTGATTTCGTCAATTAAAATCATTTGTATTATTCCAGGTTCGGCCCACTGAGCTATTTAACTCTTTTTCAGAAGCGACCTGGCCACAAATGATAGCTTAAGTGGCCTATCATTTGGAAATATATAGCATCAAAATACTCCAAACGCATGTTTCTAAATGTGGAGGGAAAAACCGGAGGACCGGGAGAAAAATCCACGTGACAACGGGAAGAGAGACACGCAAACTCCAAATACACAGCAGCAGGCGTCAGGGTCGGGGTCGAACCCATGAACCTCCTGCATACCAGGCGAGGGAGTTAACATCTCCTCGCCACCGTGATAATAAGAGAGAGACACGCAAACTCCAGATATACAGCAGGCATCAGGGTCGGACCCACTACCACCTGTATACCAGACGCGGTAGTTAACATCTCCTAGCCACCGTGATGACGATGAGAGAGAGAGACACGCAAACTCTAAATATGCAGCAGGCGTCAGGGTCGAACCCACGACCTCCTGTATACCAGGCGAGGTAGTTAATATCTCGCTACTTACTTTGCTAGACTGCCCTCTGCTGCCCACCTTGTAGCCCCGCAGCTCACCACACCCGTATTATATGCATGGTGTTCGCCCGTCGAAGAACTGTCCAGGTTCAAACCTGCTTAGCTTCTAAACTCGGCCGCATTCCAGGTGAATTTAGTCACACACAGGCACATAGACTTTAAGATGTAAATATTGCACAGATCCACTACATTGCTTATTTAAGATAATTACGCCAATGTATTCCTTGGAAATGTTCAAGTATTAACAGCATGGTTATTATTATTATTATTAGCTAACTTCGTTTGCGTTCGTCGATGGTGAAGAATAGCGGCAGACAATGTATGGCGCCGCGGTGGAAGGATGTTAACCACCTCGCCTGGTATGCAGGAGGTCGTGGGGTCCATCCCGACCCTGACGCCTGCTGCTGAATATTTGGAGTTTGTATGTTCTCCCCGCGGTCGCGTGGATTTGTCTCCGGGTCGTCCGGTTTTTTACTCCACATTCACAAACATACTCTTTGGTTCTGTCGGTAAAGTCACGTAGGTATAAAATAAAATAAAGTCACGTAGGTATAAAAAAATAAATAAATTTGTATTTTATAAAAACATATTTTTATTATTTTATACCTACGTGACTTTACCGAAAGAACAAAAGAGTATGGATTCCTGCAGTCACGAAAGCTTGAAATCAAGATATTCAAAAACATGCTATAAATTTCCACACGATAAGCCACTTCGTTAAGCTATCATTTGTGGCCGCCAGGTCGCTTCTGAAATAGAGCTACTACATAGCTCAACCGGCCTTACCTGGTCAATAAAATAACAATTTATTTGAGTTTGGACTGTAGCATCGCAGAGCCGTGAGAGATGGCGACGGTTTGGGGAAACCTTCGTCCAGCAGTGGACTGACCATGGCTGATGATGATTGCGTAATCATAGGTGTGCACACTGTATATATATATCCTCTGGCTGTGAGATACGCGCCGTGTATAGGTGTGCGAGTCGGGCGGTAGTGTAGTGGTTAGCACGCTGCGCTACAAACCCGGCGACCCCAGTTCGATTCCCGCTCACGGCTAACACAAAGTGACGATTATTCTAATCGGTCCTGGCCCTCCCCTAGGTCGACTCAACCTTAAATTACTACCTGGTGCGGTGTGTAATTATCGCCACTGGGGAGACAAAGGCGGCCGGGCGTGGTGCTGGCCCACCCACCCCCTCGTGTGCCGGCCTTCATAGGTGCTCGGGAAACAGAACTTGCCCCAACAGTCTGTTCAGGCTACACGGTGGACCTTTGTCTTCGTCGTGTATCCCGCCGTCCCTCCGTGTATTTTACTCACCCTGCAATTAATCCACCGCCGTCTAAGAATAGCCACGAGCTGCGAATCCGCCGAGAGTTGTGCGCGTTATGGGTGGAGATCTCTGGCGGTGTTAATTTTTCTTTCTTTCTTTCTATCTTCAGACGATTCGAACCGCGAGTTTATTTATCGTCATCGTCGTCACCCGCCACGGATCGATCCGCCGCCGCCGCCGCAGCAGCGATCGCGATCCCTGCCACACGAACCGATGTCATCGCTCCATCTCCACGAGGCCCAAGCCTCGAGGACGAGTTCCATTCCTTGGCTACCGCTCCGCTATTATTTTTTGACCGTCGGACATCGTCTCTCTTCTCGTAGAGACGGGTCCTGGCCCAAATATGTGTTTTTGTTAATAACTCGGTAATTCCTATGTATGTATGCACGTTGGACTTCTTTTGCACTGTACGTAACCAACCGTGCTAATCGGAGGTGCGGGGGAAAGGCAATATACTAAACACTTCAAGCAGTTCTAAAGAAATTCGTTTTCAATCTGGATTTTAATGTGCATAGCTTCATTGGCATCCCAATATCGGAAGGAAGAGCGTTCCAGAAGGCCGCATAAGTGCATCCGATAGCACGCGATGCTGTGACAATCTTTGTTTTCGATGGTTATCCAAAAGCCGCTGCTATGCCCATACACACGTTGGAAGAACATTGGCACGTGGTGAGAACCGTTGGACCAACATTCCATGTTTACTGATAATTAAACATCCGCACACGACCCAGAGTGACGAACTTCATCAAATGGCAGCGATGTTTTTGAAGGGCCATGAAAGGTGAAATTTTGCACAAACATAGTCGAGCATATTCTTACAACGAGCAACACATTTAAACAGAAATAAAAATCACAATTGTTTCATTAGGGCCTTGAACATTTTACAGGGCAGTTTCAGCCTAAAATGCTGACATTGCTTTAAGTCTCGCGTTAAAACGCCCAGTAGACAAACGCTTCCCACGGTCAGTAACCAAAGTAATTCGCTGCACGTGGAGTGTGACCCTAAAGCCGACACGAGTGGGTGTACAGACACATGACCTTCTGAGCACGACAGTAGTGTTGTCTGTACGTTGAAGCAAAGTACAGAGGCCAGGACACCACAGCGCAACAAAGTCGCTTAACCACTCATACTCCTCACGTGGCCCTGTGATTTGAAATTCCACGTTCTCGTTGCAAGTGCCAGGACGTAAATAATGTGTTTATTTAAACACCGCCTCGCTTAATCATTGATTGGCGATGCCCTTTATTTAAGCGGGTGACGAGGGTCCATTGAGATTCTTATCTGTTGAGATTTCACATCACACGGCCGGCACTCATTAGCACCCCATCTGCAGTTCAGGCAAAATCAATTTTAAAATGCTGGAAGTGAGCCAACACGCCGACAGACGGTCACTTGCTCTTGCTCTTTGTCAATGGTGTCACGGGGGTCTCGCAGGTGCTAAGGCACAGGTGCGCGTGTACGTGTGTTCGACACTGATAACGATCTCACGTGGAGCGAAATCGCCTCTCCTGTGATCGGCACGGTGCGCATGACTTGCCACGTGCTGGTACAGAGGGTGTTTGTCTTTACATGACTGGATATTGTTTTTTTCTATCACGTGAGTGACAACCAAATGAGATTTAACATCAGACGTCAATGCGATACAACCGCTAATATTGTTAATTATAATAATTATTATTATCCACGCTTCGTTATAAAACGATTACTTTTGGGGGTGATGACATTTGTTCAGAGGAGAGCACATAGATATTTACCTCCATTCTTGTGCCTTGAAGTAGGTCCGTTGCCCGAAACGTCTCCTATTATACAGTTTCCCTTTAAAAGCCGCAGCGTCATTGACGAAGGCGCTGCATTTTGTTTAGTTCTCCGTGCTGGTGCGGTATCACCCAATAATGCGTTACAGTTGATATGCATTATAGAAAAATAATATTGAAGAATGCCACGTAGTTCCTCATGATGTTTTGCCTGTTGTTTACGACAGGAATGATCGTAATTGTGCAGCAAACGAGACTGTGGTGCACAAGATCATTTCAATGAGCTTTCTGCGCCTCTACGAGTTTGAGGGGGGGTGGGGGGGGTGGAGTGGAGCGGTGGCGCAGTGGTTAGCGCACTGCGCTATGAACCCCGGTGATCTGAGTGACATTTACCAGCCGCAGGACTGGCGAGTCATGTCTGAACCAGGTTCCCCGCGTTACCCTCCTTCGACTCACACAGACCGGCTGAGTTGATGTATGATAATCATAATAGCAATGCATTCACCCAGAAACACCGCACTGAGATTATACTCGAGGATACAAAGATCCTCCGTATAGCATGTAATGGACTGTTGGGGCAAGTGCTGTTAGCGAGCACGTATGAATAGAGGCCGGCACGACACACGAAGGGGTGGGTGGACAGTATCACGCCCGGCCGCCTTTGTCTCCGCACAGGTGATGTTTACACATCGCACCACGTACTCATTTTAGGCTGAGTCTACCGAGGGGAGGCCCAGGACCGATTCAGATAATTGTCACCGGTGTTGGCCGTGAGCGGAAATCGAACTCGGGTCGCCGGGTTCGTAGCGCAGGGCGCTAAACCACTGCACTACCGCTCCCCATGTGTGTAGAGCACACACACACACAGGCCGATATGGTGAGTCAAGTTCCTGCTATGTATACATTTACATGTCAGTAAAACATTACCGTCCAACAGGGTTTTATGAATGCTGTCACTTAGAGGAAATAAAGATGTCGACGTTTCGGCCAACGGGCCTTCAGAAAATACTGAGGTCGGCAGAGAGAGAGAGGGAGAGAGTTAAGCTCGGTCAGGTGAGTTTGACGAAGTGGATGTTATCAAAACGCGAAAACAGTGTTTTGATTGTGCGACTGAAGGGCAATTTGCCTTATCGCCGTTGTGGAGAAGCTATTCAGCGCGCCGTAGAAGATGCCCAAATGTCACCGGTTGAACCTGCTGCAATTGACAGGGCTGTGAACGTTTACCCCGCCATTTAGAGATAACATCGGTAATAAAAGAGAGGGCCATGCGCCAAACGACAAAGGCAAAGATGTTCCGTATAGCCTTAAGAGACTGTTGGGGTAAGTGTTGTTAGCGAGCACCTATGAAGGCCGGCACGGCACACGAGGGGGTGGTTGGCCAACACCACGCCCGGCCGCCTTTGTCTCCCCAGTGGCGATGTTTACACACCGCAGCAGGTACTCATTTGAGGCCGAGTCGACCTAGGGGGTGAATCAGGACCGGTTCAGATAATCGTCACCGGTGTTGGCCGTGAGCGGGAATCGAACTCGGTTCGCCGGGTTCGTAGCATATATAGCAGCGTAGCGCTAACCGCTCCACGCACACGCACCCAGACACAGACAGCAAGAGAGACCAACGCTACTCACTTAGCAGAGTCGCCGTGTGGGTCCCGCTCACCCTCCCGTCGGCGTGGATCTGCAGGTGGTACCCGATGCCCACTCTGCAGTACAGAGACCCCTTCCTCGCGCCCGCTTTTCCCCAGTGCCGCGGCTCCCTGCCGGCCGAACGTAGGGTGCCCGGCCCGGCGAGATGATGCTGCTGCTGCTGCTGTAGCTGCTGCAGCTGCTGCTGCAGCCCGGCTGGCTCGAGAACCGCCGTGGGTTCGGCGTCCGGGTTGGACTCGGGGTTGTCCGGGATGGCCTGCAGCAGCGGCAGACAGCGGAGGTGGACGGCCAACACGACGAGAAAGCGCATGTCTGGGTGGGACACGCGGGTGCGCGCAGTGCGCTGAACTTGCCGTGCGGTCATCCGAAATGTTTCTCGGATGTTCTTCTTTTACGCACGCACTCTCTCCCGTTCTCTCTGCCTCGTGTCTCTCCCTCGCTCTCTCTCCCTATCACTCTCCCTCTCTCCTTCTCGCTCGCTCGCTCTCTCTCGCACGCCCGCTTGTTAACGAGGTGTCGATCACGCGTGTTATATCCACACACCCACCACCACCACCACCCCCACCCTCTCCTCTTCGCTGTCTCACCCCACTGCCCGTTCAGTTCGCCTATTGCCCCGGGTATTTATAACGCGTCTGATGTCACAGCGTGAGCACATACCTACAAGTGACGGACCCCAGTGCATTGCGAACACGGGAGACTGAAACTGAGACTTGGGTATTGGGAGGGGGGTTCAGGGAGTCGTGGGTGGGGGTTTGCAAGCCCCCCCCCCCACCCTCCCTACTTTTCTCCATGGCAATTAAACAAAATGTGTTTTTCTTGTTGTTATGATACTGCATAGGCAGTGGTGCGTAAGCACACGTGATGTAAATTCAACACATTTGCCAAGAACACTGCGGCCTTAAAAGGAATATAAATTTATATCAACTCTGCTACGAAGAAGGCCCATTTCCCAAAACGTTCCCTATCGCAATGCTCATCTCTGTACACGAAGGCAAAGACACCCGCAACAACCCAAACTCGTTGGTATATTAAACATCCCCGAACATCTACTTACTACACAACCTATACAGGACGATCGATTTCTAAATTCGTCATTAAAATAACAATACATTTTAGAGAAATTTTTGATTTTCGTGTGCCAAAGCCTCGACGTGTCTCCCACCGATGGCAATGCGCTCGTCACATCGTTAAACGCTCCCCTCTGTCAGGTAGGCTGCCGTGGCTTTCTCAATATCCAATCGCCCGATGAAAATCAGCTAAGTGGGGTGGGGGGCGGTCATCGACCTGCGGTAACCAACTCCAGTGCTCTGAGAAGCTCAGCAGGATTTATCCTCGATGTTGTTCGGATGGGCGATCGCCGTACTAATCAGGCGCTTGTGCAGGCTGCTGCGGGGCTTCGTCTGTCAGCAAACGGCAGTGCAGCAACGCCAGTTGTACGGCACTCGGAGGTCGCAAACGGGTTTTGATTCCTTACCCGTACCCGTACCCGGCCGCACCAGGGTCGCAAACGGGTACCCGTACCCGGCCGTACCCGTACCCTACCCGGGTACGGGTATCGGGTACCTGATTGCGACCTCTGGGATGAAGCCATGTTGCAGGCGCGGGTGGGTTGATTCTAGGAACTTGAATTGTAAGAAGAGACAAGACGTTGGGAAATGAGTGACAATGAGTGACAAACAGTGACTCACCTGTGACTCACGGCCTACCCGTACCCGTACCCGGCCGCACCAGGGTCGCAAACGGGTACACGTACCCGGCTGGGTACGGGTAGCCGGGTATCGGGTAGGGTACGGGTATCGGGTACCCGGTTGCGTCCTCTGACGGCACTTCTATTGCTCCCCGCTGTCACCAACCGTCGCTGCGACCAGCGTGGTGAGGTATGGTCAAATAAGGGGCCGTCCATAAATGACGTCACGCGATTTTTGACGATTTTTGACCCCCCCCCCGTCATCACACGGCGTCACAAAAAGTCAGCCCCCCCCTCAGATTTTGCGGTCACAAAGCTCTGCCCCCCCCTACAAAAAATAAAACATGCTTCAAATCGCTTTAGACTATTGTCATTGTAGTGCGTATTTAATGTGGCGCTGCACTCTGATGTTGTAGGAGAAAACATTTATTAAAAAGTATATTTAATTAAGTTGAACGTGTTGTCTATATTTATTTAAACTTGCACATTTTGATGTGACGTCATATTTCTCACCCTCCCCCCCGCCCCTTGTCACACATCGTCACAAATGTCTGACCCCCCTCCCCCCTAGGTGCGTGACGTCATTTATGGACGGCCCCTAACCCCCGGCAAAGGACTGCCACTGCTGCACAGGTGCCGAGGGATGTGCACGCCACACCACCACCAGCGGGGGCTGTGGGTGGGTGGATGTGTCCAGCACGCACCACGTGCCAAACTGCACCTTTGTCTCTCCAGCAATAAAATGAAGCGGATCATGATCAGATAACGAGTCCCTTTAAATCACGACGGTAAAACGATAAAAAAACGTAAAGACCATCAACTAAATTGGGCCGTTGGGATCATCGCTGTGCGGCCGCATTTGTTTAAGCAATGCAGCAGCAGCAGCAGCATTTGTTTACATTCGACGAGTCTCTAACAAGCCCTTCCGAGGATGCGTTGACCGAGCGGAGGGGCGCAGGACACTTAGGATGGGGCTCAGATGCCACTTGATAGGGACGCGTGCGTGACGGGGCGCACAGCGATCATAGTCCAGTGTGCGTGTGTGTGTGTGGACCACCGCGCCACCGATCCCGGCTGCGCGCGTTCGCGGCCGTGATAAGAGCAGGAACAGTGAAGAGAGAGAGAGCTTCGTCAGCATTGTACCCGTTCTGACGTTGGATGGTGCAGGCCTCAGCTACGGCGGGGCTGTCACGGTGGTTGTTTGGTCGTACCCGGTAAGTCAGGGTTGGTGAAGTTGTGCCAATGACGTCGGTGGGGATATCACTCGCCACCGATTACGAACGTGGAAGGAATAGTTTTTTGTCGTCTTTCTTCATTTTGATCATTGGGTTTTTACCCTTTTTTCTGGCAACAAAACACCAAACTGAAACCTTTTACAAGGAATCGTGTCTGCATTGACCACAATGCGTGTGGTCAGAACGCAAACAAAACTCATACTCTGATAATCTTGAATGGAAGCTTTCGTGACTGCAGGAATCCATACTCTTTGGTTCTTT
>JAAXLI020002678.1:0-11585 GCA_014621495.2 Entosphenus tridentatus | reverse complement strand
CCCCCCCCCCCCCAGGTGCGTGACGTCATTTATGGATGGCCCCAAATCGCTATCACTGTGCGAGTTGTCGGCCGACACATTGGAATCGAACTTGGGTCTGTATTTATACTGGGAAAAAATCCGATGAGCTGTGAAGCTCTTCCTTTAAAAATGGTGGTGACGCAGTGCGGTAGCACTAACCACAGCGCCACCGCTCCCCCCGCACTCACTCGAGACACCTTATGGGGCTCATGGACCACAGCCCGTGCGCGCGAGAAACAGCGACCTCGGGCCTCGTGGTCGCCTCTGCCTGCAGAGGGGCATCTGCTAACAATCAAGCGTGCTACGGAAATGCCTCAGGAGTGGAATGTGCAGTGAGGGGGAGGGGTGGGTGAGTGCGTGGGTGAGCGAGTGAGGGGGAGGGGTGGGTGAGCGCGTGGATAGGTGAGTGGGTGGATAGGTGAGAGAGTGGTTGGGTGGATAGGTGAGAGAGTGGGTGGGTGGGTGAGTGGATGGCTGAGTGAGCGAGTGGGTGGATGGATGGGTGGATGAGTGAGTGGGTGGGTCGGTGAGTGTGTGAGTAGGTGGATGAGTGGGTGAGTGAGTGAGTGGGTGGGTGAGTGAGTGAGTGGGTGGGTGAGTGAGTGGGTGAGTGAGTCGGTGGGTGAGTGGGTGGGTGAGTGGGTAAGTGGGTAAGTGGGTGGGTGAGTGGGTGGTTTATTGGGTGGGTGAGTCGCTGGGTGAGTGGGTGAGCGAGTGGGCGAGTTGGTGAGCGAGTGGGTAAGCGGGTGGGTGTGTGTGTGGGTGTGTGGGTGTGTGGGTGTGTGTGTGGGTGTGTGTGTGTGTGGGTGAGTGGTTGGATGGGTGAGTGGTTGGATGGCTGAGTGAGAGAATGAGTGGGTAAGAGGGTGGATGGGTGAGTGGGTGAGTGAGAGGACAAGGGGGTAAGAGGGTGGGTGGGTAAGAGAGTGGGTGGGTGAGTGGGTGCATGGGTGAGTGGATGTATTGTATGGGTGAGTGGGTGGATGTATGGCTGAGTGGGTGGATTGGTGAGTGGGTGGGTAGATTGGTGAGTGGGTGGGTAGATTGGTGAGTGGGTGGGTAGATGAGTGGGTGGGTGGATTGGCGTGTGGATTGGTGAGTGGATGGGAGCTTGATCAGTGGATGAGTGGATTGTGGTGTGGGTGAATGGGTGTGTGGGTGAATGGGTGGGTGGGTGGGTGAGTAGGTGGGTGAGTAGGTGAGCGAGTCGGTGAGTAGGTGGGCGAGTCGGTGGGTGAGTAAGTGGGTGAGTAGGTGGGTGATTAGGTGGGGGAGTAGGTGGGGGAGTAGGTGGGCGAGTAGGTGGGCTAGTAGGTGGGCGAGTAGGCGAGTGCGTCAGTAGGTGGGTGAGAGGGTGGATAGGTGGGAGAGACAATGGGTGGGTGAGTGAGTAGGTGGATGGGAGAATTGGTGAATAGGTGAGTGGGTGAGTAGGTGGGTTCGAGGGTGGGTTGGTGGGTGGATTGGTGAGTGGGTGGATGGGTAAGTACGTTGGTGAGAGAGTGGGTGAGTGTGTAGATGGGTGAGTGGATGGATGAGTAAGTGGATGGATGAGTGAGTGGATGGATAGGTGAGCGGATGGATGGGTGAGAGAATGAGTGGGTAAGAGGGTGGTTGAGAGGTTGAGTGGGTGAGATATTGGGTAAGAGGGTGGGTGGGTGAGTGGGTGGATGGGTAGGTGGATGGGTAGGTGGATGGGTAGGTGGATGGGTGAGGAGGTGAGTGGGTGAGTAGGTGGGTGAGGGGTAGATGGGAGTGTGGGTGGGATGGTAGAGTGGGTGGATAGGTGAGTGGGTGAGTAGGTGAGAGGGTGGATGGATTGGTGAGTGGATGGATAGATTGGTCAGTGGATGAGTGGATTGTGGAGTGGGTAAATGTGTGGGTGAGACAGTGTTTGAGAGGGTGGGTAGGGGGTGGGTGAGTATGTGGGTGAGTGGGTGGGTGAGTATGTGGGCGAGTGAGTAGGTGGGTGAGTAGGTGGGTGAGTGGATGATTAGTTTAGCGAGTAGGTGGGTGAGTGGGTGGGTGGATTTGTTAGTAGGTAGGTGGATTTATTAGTGGGTGGATGGATTGGTGGGTGGGTGTGTGGATGGGTGGGTGGATGGGTGGGAGGGTGGAAGAGTGGGTGGTTGGATTGGCGAGTGGATGGGTGGGTAGATGAGAGGGTGGGTGGGTGTGTGGATTGGCGTGTGAGTGAGTGGCGCAGTGGTTAGCATTCTGCGCTATGAACCCGGTAACCCGAGTCCAATTCCCGCCCACGAACAAAATCAGCGGCGATTATCTGAACCGGTCCCGGGCCTCCCATAGGTCCACTCGTCAGTGTGATTCTGTAGGTCTGTGGGTGTCTGCGTGTGTGTATCGGTCTATTTAAGTCTGTGGGTCTCTGTGCGAGTCTGTGGGTCTCTGTGCGAGTCTGTAGGTCTCTGTGCGAGTCTGTGCGAGTTCTGCCATTAAGAGTAGGGTACATTTAATTAAAGCGAGTTTAAAAAAAACTATTTTTAAATATTACTTATTTGTGGCCAGGTGTAAGGACTCCACTGAGCTATGTAGTTCCTTTACCGAAGCGACCTGGCCATCACAAAGGATAGCTCAACGAAAATGGATTCAGCATCATGTGCAAATCTATACGGAGGAGAGAGAAAAATGCGACCACCATGGGGAGAGAGACACGCAAACTCCACATGTACAGCAGGCATCGCCAGGGTCAGGATCGAATCCCCGACCCTCCTGCATACCAGGCGAGGGAGTTAACATCTCCCTAAGCCACCGTGGTGCTCCCGATGAAGGCCGGCACAGAGCAATAGGGGACAACTCACCGCACCCAGGTACTCAATTGAGGCTGAGTCGACCTAGGGGAGGCCCAGGACCAGTTCAGATAATCGTCACTGGCGTTGGTGGCCATGAGCGGGAATCGAACTCGGGTCGCTGGGTTCGTAACACAGCGCTAACAGCTCCACTGCCACAAAGACAAAGCTCCTCCGTGTAGCCTTTAACAGACTGCTGGGGGCAAGTGCCGTTAGCGAGTAGATGCAGCTTTGAAGGCCGGCTCTGTGGCACACGAGGGCGTGGGTGGCCAGCACCACGCCCGGCCGTCTTTGTCTCCCCCAGTGTTGATGTTTACTATACACACTGCACCAGGTACTCATTTTAGGCCGAGTCGACCTAGGGGAGGCCCAGGACCGGCTCAGATAATCGTCACCGCTGCACCACCGCTCCCAAACACGACCGCCACCACTACAACTACCACAATCGTTAAAGCTGTTACCACCACAACCACAACCATCAACGCCACCAAAACCACCATCACAACAACTACCACCACCACACCCAGTCACTCACCGACTGCCCCACGTGTAACTCGATCAGCCCATGGCCCCTTTTACTTATTCAGAGAATTCGGCAGCCCACGGCCCCTCCCCCCAATCCCCCACAGACTGCGCCAACCACCACAGCCCCTCCCACCATCTCTCCACAGCCCCCCCCCCCCACCTCCCCCCCCCCCCTCCCCCCCTCCCCCCATAGCCTCAACAACAACAACCGCCATTCGCCACTAAGTGGCGGTTACGTCACCACGGCACTTGTGCCAGGCTTGGTACACGTTAAGGCCACGTGAAGTGTCGAACGCCAGCTGGCAGGGGGTCAAGGGGCAGACCCAGCAGGTGCCAAGGAGTTGGGTGACTGAGATGGCTCGCCGATGCACCACCTGTGCCCTTTACCGTGCCAAATTGCTGTGGTTTAGTCGCACAGCACTCCGCTCATTGTTGTGAGCATCGCTCCTCTGCCCTCCGTTGTTGTTGTTGGAGGGCGACTGCCCCAGTAGCGTCATTCACGAGCCTCCTCCATTGAGGCCGATCTTGACACCGCTGGTGCCGGTCATCGGCAAGTCCACTCAGCTCCACGTCCTCCTGTACCACATCACTCCATCTCTTCTCCAGCACGTACAGCGCCCGTTTAGCCCCCTCTATCTAGCCGAACAAAAGCTGTTTAGCCGAACAAAAGCTGTTTAGCCATGCGGTGGGTGGGCATGCGGGCTATATGATCCAGCCAACGCAGCCTTGTCTGTCGGAGGAGCTTACTGATGGGACTGTGTCCAGATCTTTCAAGGATTTGCGAGCTTCTTACACAATCCAGCTTGGTTAAACCCAGGAAGGATCGTGGGCAGGCCAACTGGCGAAGGTGTTCCATTAGCAGGGTCTACGTTTCGCAAGAATAGAGAACGGAGGTCATGACCATGGCCCGAGAAGACTGAAGCTTAATGTGGAGCGACAGACCAGGTTAGCTTCAACCCAGCTGATGAAAAGATAATGCTGCTCGACTGATTCAGAGTGAGACCTCTGCTGTCAATCCGGAGCTGGTCATAAGCATACTGCCAATGGTTTGGAAATCTCCAATTTCTCCAAAACTGCCCCATCACCAATGCGGAGTTGAGGGGGTGGAGGCAGGTGCTTAGCTTTGGTGGGGCTAATGGTAAGGCCCCACCTCTTAGTGGCACACTCCAGATAGAGCATCAACACCTCCAACTCCTCCTCTGAGTGAGCAGTAATCACCAGATCATCAGCATGCGTAACATGGTTGGCCATCCCTCGACCACACTCGGGCATCGATCCGCCTCCCAATGTATCTGTACCAGATGGAGATTCCTCCGATACAGCCATGGAAGGCTTCTTGAACTATTTGGTCGAAAAATATGTTAAATAATGTAGGAGCCAGAGGACATCCCTGTCGCCCCGTAAAGTGAATAGAAAATGGCTCTGACTCCCAGAGCCTAGGCCTATTGATGGTATCATAGGCCTTGACCATGTCAATAAAACAGATGTAGGTCCTGTTGGAATTTCCTACACCTCTGCTTTAGCAAACGGACAAAATATGGCATCTGTGCAGGACCTCCCTGGACTGGAAACATATTGGGTCTCTGCAAGCATCTCCTCCGCGTGCCTGGCAAGGCAATGTTGAAAAATCCTTGCCAGGACCTTTCCCAGCACACTGAGGAGGCAGATGCCCCTGTAGTTACTACAGTGTGTGCAGTCCCCCTTCTTGAAGATGGGGACCACCAGGGCATCCTTCAGCTCTGGCCGGCGCTTTCCTGGTCTCAGACTCTGGATCGCCTTCTGTACTTCCTAAACAGATGGCACTTCAGCCAGTAACTGACGGGGAGTAACTACTTCTAATATTTGAGGTACTGCAGCCTGAACAGAGTCATCCCCACTTTGCCCCATAATTTTTTCTGGATTTTCCATCCCCAAAGATCTCACAGATATGCTCAGCAAACCTGGAAACCTGTTCCTGGGGGAAGATCGGCTCAACATTCTTTCTCTTAAGGATGGTAATGTGTGGTGCTGCAAGTTAATTTTTTGATATAATTGAAGAGTAATTCGTGATGATGGGCTACTGAGGCAGATTCCATTTCCTCAGAAACCCACAACCACCACTCACCCTTGCAGCACCGCACAGCTCTCTGAACCTGAGCGAAGGCTGCGGTAAAAGCCTTCTCCTTCTCTGACATTGGATGCTGTAGATGGTGAGAGTTGGCCTGTCGTTTTTTCTCTGCCAGGCAGAAAACCTCCTCGATCAGCCAGGGTCTCTGGAGAGGTTTGGACTGTGTACCCAAAGGAACCATTGCAGCTGTATAAGCCACAATCCTAAACCTCACCCATAATCATCTCGGTATCAGGAGGAGGAGGGGACAATGCAATTTCCGGCTGCAGGCGATGATGAAACTCTCACATGTAACCTTCACCATTAGCTAGTTGAGACCAGGCCACGGTGGGTTTGAACGGGGTCCTAGATGGACACCCACCACCGGAATGGAAGAATTGCAGGCACCTATTACAGATGACAAGCCAGTGGTCAGTGAGCAGATCAGGTCCATGCTAGGTCCTGGTGTCAAGGACATTGGCTTGCATGGTCCATCACAATATAGTCCTTGCTTGGACCCGGCGTGCATCCATGCTGTTGTGTGGATGCGCCGATGACGGAATAGCGTGTTGGTGATTACAAGCCCATGAGCTATACAAAAGTCTAGCAGTCCCCTACCGTTATTGAGCTGATCTGGCCTATGACTTCCAATCACTCCAACCCAGCAGCCTGCGTCACGACTCACTCAGGGATTAAAGGCACCCAACAGGATGACTCTATCCTGAGGGGCTACTTTAGCTCGCACCTGTGATAGGAGGTCATAGAAGGCAACCGACTCATCAGCCTTGCCTGCATCCCTCCACTGATGTTCATCTTCGGTGGGGTCATAAGTAACCACCACCATCATTTTTCGCCTCCTGTTGATGGGGAGGCGAGTCCACAGTAGCCTGAGGCTTACAACTTTCCTCACCTCACCACCATGTTCCCATGTGCCCTTCATTCTTTCGTTCACAAGAAGAGCCACTCCGTGTTGTTTGGCAGTTTCGCTGGCCCAGGTAGAGGACTGTCCATCCCTCCATGGTGACTGCAGCCAGTACCAGTCCACCGGACCTCCCATATTCGACAGAGGTCCAAGATGTACTCGTCCAGCTCCCGAAAGAGAACTGGCAACCTCTCTCCTCTGCAGCAAGCACTCGAACATCCCATGTAGCCATTCAAGAGTGGCTTTTCGCTGTATCTAGAAGAGCTCCGAGCGGTGGAGAGGGGATTCAGTTAACTGTGCCACGGCAGCAAGGAGATGTTAATTACCTCGCTTCGTATATGGGAGGTTCGATCCCGACCCCGACGATGCCTGTTTTATATTTGGAGTTTTTGTGTCTCTCTACCCGTGGTGGTCATGTGGGTGGTTTCAACAGGGTCCTCCATGTTTTCCTGCCTCATTTACAATCAGTCACGAAGTTCAGAGGATTTGCCTTCTGCTATACTTTTCCATGTAAAAAAAAAATGGAAGGAACCAGAGAGAGGGAGACCTGCTAACAGAGTAATGGCTTGACAATGACATCAGGAGATTGGTGCCAGAAAGATGTGGACACTACTTGAATAGATTGGCACTACATGACAGAGAGAGGAAAGTGGAAACAAAAAACTCAACACGCAGTAGTGGGACACCTACTACGGGCTATCTGCCAAATGGATCGTGATGACGATGATGATACACGACACTATAAATACACTACACGATACACTGCACTGTTATACACTAAACGATTATACACTAAGGTATACACTAAGCTATAATACACTACACTAATATACACTACGCTATACACTACACTATTATACACAACACTAGTGTTTTCGCATCGTACACAGCCAATTGTGCTAATCTGAGGTGTACTGTTGAGTCTATGGGCAGTATTGGATCCATGAGCAGTGTTGAGTCTATGGGTAGTATTGCGTCTGGGTAGTGTTGAGTCTATAGGCAGTGTTGAACTCAGTTCTCTATCTCTCTGGTCTAGCGGTTATCATAATCAAAAGGTGGAAGTGGCTCAACAAGGCCCCCTTTGCATCAGTCCGGAGCTCCATTTGGCCACTGGGTGCTTGCGAGCGGGCCCATGAGGGTAACTCTCAACCACCCACAGCGTTAACGACCAGCATTCGGTCCTGAGAGTGGTAAGTTCAATCGCCACGCAAAAGATGGTGGTGGTGGCATGAAGAACAAATGACATCTACAAAACATAAGGAACCAATAACATCTACATCTACAGAACATGAGGAACCAGTGGCATCTACATATGCAGAACCATGAAGAACCAGTGGCATCTACATCTGCAGAACATGAGAAACCTGTGGCATCTACATCTGCAGAACATGAGGAACCAGTGGCATCTACATATGCAGAACGTGAAGAACCAGTGGCATCTACATATGCAGAACACGAGAGACCAGTGGCATCTACATCTGCAGAACATGAAGTGCCAGTGGCATCTACATCGACAGGAGACTATACAACTTTTAAAGCCATCCCCATGTTTAGTGTACATAACGCACAACAGGTTTAGAATTGACAGGAGTAAAGTTGGACTTATGAACAAATCGACTTATGATCAGACCTCTGGAACCTAACTTGTTCCTAAGTAGAGGAGTCTCTGTATTTATTTAAACTGCAGGAGGAATCCTATGAGCTGTAAAACTCTTTTTCACAACTGTCCAGTAGGGGCGCGGGGTAGGAACGTTACAATAACAAACAATAATAAAATAACGATGATAGTGCAAATTACAAGAAAGGTAAACAAATCCCACAAACAAATACAACACTAAACCATCCCCATTCTACCAGACAAAGCACACTGATATATTCACTTATTTTAAAGAAGCGACCCTGACGATCACAAATGATAGCAACTCAACCAAGTAGCAACCGATATCACCATCGCGTGGAAACATTTATCGCAGTCGCCAAACGACTCTAAAACGTGTGTTTCTACAGACTCAGAGAGACCCACAGAGACCCATAGAGATTCATACTCGGAGACCCACAGATATCCAGAGGCCCATATATTACAATAGAGACCCTCATACACCCACAGAGACTTATACTCTTCGAGACCCATACTAAACTATTTTTACTGGTAGGAACCACCTGGTTCCACCAGCCCATAGGGGATTATTGTGTCCGTCGCGTCCTGCATCCAAAAATGGGAGGGGTGGGGCTGGGTGGAGAGGGGAGGCGCTGGGAGGGGAGGGTGGGGAGGGGCTGGGTGGGAAGGGGCTGGTCACCCCGTGGTGCCCTTATAAAACTCAACGTTTAACCTATTCCCGCCGGCTTGTGCACGCCCTCACAGTCGGCCATATTTGCGGAATACACCACGCCGCCGTTGACCCTGGCTATTGACCGAGCAACCCAACGTTCCTACCAACTCCCTCCGCAGGAATGTGTTTTTCACCAAGTGTATGACCTATGGCCATCACAAATGATAGCAGCTCCACAAAAGTGTCCCATGTCCACGTGGACATAGTCGCAAAATAATAAAAAATAATCTTAACGCATGTCGATTCTAAACGTGGATGAAAAAAACCCGGAAAACGCAGAGGCAAAAAATGTTTACGCGACCACCATGGGGAGAGAGAAAGAGAGACACGCAAACTCCAAACATATGGCAGCAGGCATCGTCAGGGTCAGGATCGAACCCACGACCTCCTGTATACCGTGCAAGGTAGTTAACATGGAAACTCCAAACATACAGCAGCAGGCATCGTCAGGGTCGGGATCGAACCCACGACCTCCTATATACCGGTCAAGGTAGTTAACATGGAAACTCCAAACATACAGCAGCAGGCATCGTCAGGGTCGGGATCGAAACCCCGACCTCCTGTATACCAGGCGAGGTAGTTAACATCTCGCACCCTATGAAGGCCAAAACCACCACGCCTGGTGGAGATCTTCACCACACACACGCCGCACCTAGGTACTCATTTAAGGCCAAATCGACCAAGTGGAGGCCCAGGAACGGCTCAGATAACCACTATTACTGGGTGTTGAGAGTGAGAATCGAACTTGGGTCTCTGCTGGGTTCATAGCGCAGCAGCGCTGACCGCTACTACACCACCGCTCCCCAAATATACAAAGATCCCCTGTGTAGCCTTAACAGACTTTTGGGGGCAAGTGCCCTGAGTAGCGAGTAGCGAGCACTGATGGTGTGTGGGGATTGGCCAGCATCACCACTCCCGGTGTATTTATTATTTTACCCCACTGAACTATGTGTCGCTATTTATTCAGAAGCGAGCCCGGGTATCAGAAATGATAGCGACCCGGCCAAGTGACGGCTCATCGTCATCACCACGCGGACGTTTATAGCAGCGGGCAGAGAGCGCGTGGCGACGTGGATTTCTAAACGTGGAGGATATCAAAACCAGAGCACGCGGAGAAAAATCCACGCAACCACGGGGAGATCGAGAGAGGGAGAGACACCGATTATACAGCAGGCGTCTGGGGGGGTCGGCATCGAACCCATCCGGCATACCAGGCGAGGGAAGTAAAGTCTCATAGCCACCGCACGGGCTACTCATTTTGAGGCCGAGTTGACCTAGGGGAGGGCCGCTCCCAACGCTCCACAGCCACCGCAGGGTCACCGAATGGTTGCAGGCACAGTGCACATGGTGCGCTAACCGCTGCCCCACCGCTCGCGAAATCCAATGCAAAGGTGGCTGTTAGAAACGAGCAGCAGCGCCACCTATGAAGGCTACCGGCACTGTGGCACAGGAGGGGGTGGGTGGCCAGCACCACGCCCGGCCGCCTTTGTCTCCCCAGTGGCGATGTTTACACATGTACACAAATACATGCGCGCACGCACACACACGCGCACGCACACACACGCGCACGCACACACACACACCACCCACACTCACACACACACACACAAAGACAAAGATCCTCCGTATAGCCTTAACAGACTGTTGGGGCAAGTGCTGTTAGTGAGCACCTATGAAGGCCAGCACTGTGGCACACGAGAGGATGGGTGGCCAGCACCACGCCGGCCGCCTTTGTCTCCCTAGTCGCTATGTTTTTACGCACCGCAGCAAGTACCTATTTTAGGCTGAGTCAACCTAGGGAGAGGCCCAAAACCAGTTCAAATAATCGTCGCTGGTGCCAGCCGTGAGTGAGAAGCGAACCCGGGTCTCCAGGTTCGTAGCGCAGCGAGCTAACCGCTACACTACTGCTCCCCACGCACCACACACACTCACACACACCACACACACCACACTCACACATGCACCACATACACCCCACACACCACACACACCACACACACCACCTACACTCACACACACACCACACTCACACACCACACTCACACTCACCACACCACACTCATACCACACCACACTCATACCACAAACACACCACACTCCCCACTCACCCACACACACCACAATCACCACTCACCCACGCACACACCACACACGCACACACCACTAACACCCCACACAGACACCACACACACACCACACACACACCCACTCACACACCACACACACACCCACTCACACACCCACTCACACACCACACACACACCCACTCACACACCCACACTCACCACACACACCCCACACACTCACCCCAACCCACACACACCACTCTGTGGGTCACATCTGTTTCCCATCTTCCATCTGCTCAAAGCGAATTCCCTAGCCCCACCCCCACACGCAGGGGAAGGCCCCAATGCACCGGCACACAGCTCTCCCGCATCGAGGCCCGATGCGAGGGCAAGGGTCAATCTCTGTGAGTCTATGAGTCTCTGTGCGAGTCTGTGGGTCTCTGCGCGAGTCTGTGGGTCTCTGTGCGAGTCTGTGGGTCTCTGTGTGAGTCTGTGGGTCTCTGCGCGAAATCTGTGGGTCTCCGCGTGAGTCTGCGGGTCTCCGCGTGAGTCTGCGGGTCTCCGCGTGAGTCTGTGGCTCTCCGCGTGAGTCTGTGGCTCTCCGCGTGAGTCTGTGGCTCTCCGCGTGAGTCTGTGGCTCTCCGCGTGAGTCTGTGGGTCTCTGCGTGAGTCAATCATCATGAATACATCACACTAACTGAACACCAAAGATTCCCCCCGTGTCGCCTGTAACAGACTGTTGGGGCAAGTGCTATTTAGCGAGCTCCTATGAAGGCCGGCGCTGTGTCGCACGAGGGGGGGCACAGTGCCGGCCTTCATAGGAGATAGGAG
>JAAXLI020002677.1:0-12498 GCA_014621495.2 Entosphenus tridentatus | reverse complement strand
ACACTTTTTAGGACAAAAATATTATATTTAATTACCAATTGCTTAATGCTGGCATGCAATCATCTGACCCATAGGTGGCAGCCATCTCAAGCCAGAGGACGAGAGGATTCTAGCCGCCACGCATATAAAGGATTTATAGTGAAAAACTTTGTTTTTACGGGTAAATTTTTATGCATTCCGACTGCAGGTATTGTGGTTAATGCAAACATGACTCCTCGTAAAAAAGGTGTCAGTTTTGTTGCCAGTTAAAAGGGTAAAAAAACAATTATCATATTTTGTTACTGGCAAATGAGGTTCCAATGGTGGTGCAGCGGTTAGCGCTCTGTGCTATGAACCCGCCGACCCGGGTGCAATTCCCGCTCACGGCCAACAACCAGTGAAGATGATCTGAACCAGTCCTGGGCCTCCCCTAGGTCGACTCAGCCTCAAATGAGTACCTGGTGTGGTGTGTAACATCGCTACTGGGGAGATAAAGGCAGCCGGGCGTGGTACTAGCCACCCACCCCCTCGTGTGCCATGCCAGCCTTCATAGGTACTCACTCACAGCACTTGCTCGAAACGTCTGTCAAGGTTATACGGTTAAACCTTATCTTTGTGAGTGAGAGTAAAGTTAGTTTAACACGTAGGCTTTCGCGACCAGTATAATTCACAATAAAGGTTTTTGGGTAGATCGCGTTATTTATAAAAGTGTCACAACCCTCCACCACCCAACACGGCCAATCAGTAAAAAATGTGTCACGTTGACAAAAGACAAATATTTCACTACTTTAGCCCACCGGTGTGTTGAAGAATGGATCCATAACATTTACAATTGGAGTAGTAGCCTGTTTCGCAGAAAATTACATCCAGCATCTTCAGGCGATTTGCCAGACTAATGAAGCCATCCAACTGCTTCCGGTCTTTAATCGTGCAGGATGACGTCATCATTGTTGAACCTCATCAGGATTCGAGATGAGAGGCGGAGGTGGGGGTCTATGTTTTTATGTAATAGATCAGTAATCAGCCACTTAGCATGTGACTCACCTGTAAGGAATTACAATGTGTTTTGTATTACTTAATAATGCTCTTCCAGGCTGCTCTGAGTCTATAGCTATCACAGCGAATCAAATAATTTTAATTATTCTCAACTTCAATTGATTCTCTCACTAATCTTGGCCAGTAATAATTAGCTCTGCATAACACTTCAACGGTATCAAAATTAATTGAATGTCCTTGTTGGCAAGCATGCTCTGCCACTGCTGACAGCTGTGTTTGGGAGAATTTAATGTTCCTTTGGTGTTCTTTCAGTCTTACGCTAGTGTTACGTCCCGTCTGTCCAATATACCACTTACCGCATAAAGCAATTGATCCGATATACACCTTCTGTTGAAAACTTCGGTAATTAATCTTTAGTACAAGACGCTAGTTTTTGAACTTTGTGTACCATACCAAATCTCACTTTAATGTTTTGCTTTTGCAAAACACGGGCTCATTTGTCAGTAACTCCCGAGATGTATGGTATTTCAATAGTTTTGATAATCTGATCACTTTCAGTAGTATTGTTGTTTGATCTTGATTTGGCATTCAATGCTCTGTTAATTTGAGCATTATTGTAGCCATTCAGTCTTCGTGCTTCTTTAACATGTTTAATATCTTTCCTTAAACTTTCACCGTCTGACACTGTCTTTGCCCGATGTATGAGCTTCTTGATGAGAGAGGATTTCTGTGCTGGGTGATGATGCGAATCTGCATTTTGATAGGCATCTGTGTGCGTTCCCTTTCGGTAGACGCTGCGTGTTATTTTTCCCTTTTGACCGCGTCCAAGCAAAATATCCATAAATGGGAGTGTGTTGTTCACCTCCATTTCCATGGTGAACTGAATGGCCGGGTATTGCGCATTGAGATTATTTTAAGATTCTTTACCATGTGGCAGACAACCAAGGTGTCATCGACATATCTAAACCAAAAATATGGTTTTAATGTACTTGAGGTAAGTGCTCTTGTTTTAAAGTTTTCCATGTACAGACTTGATATAGCAGGAGACAAAGGAGAGCCCATTGCTGCTCCTTCCAAGATCGAACAACAATACTACTGAAAGTGATCAGATTATCAAAACAATTCAAGTACCATATATCTCGGGAGTTACTGACAAATTAGCCCGTGTTTTGCAAAACATTAAACTGAGATTTCGTACGGTACTCAAAATTCCAAAGACTAGTGTCTGGTACTAAAGATGAATTACCGAAGTTATCAACAGAAGGTGTTTATCGGATCAATTGCTTATGCGGTAAATGCTATATTGGACAGCCGGGACGTAACATTAGCGTAAGACTAAAAGAACACCAGAGGAACATTCAATTCTCCCGAACACAACTGTCAGCAGTGGCAGAGCATGCTTGCCAACAATGACATTCAATAGATTTTGATACCGTTGAAGTGCTATGCAGAACTAATTATTACTGGCCAAGATTAGTTAGAGAATCAATTGAAGTTGAGAAGAATTCAAGTAATTGTAATCGCTGTGATAGCTATAGACTCAGCGCAGCCTGAACAATTACCCTGGAAGTTACTACGTTGGGATAACACGCACAGCAGCACCGGCAGCAAAGGCAGCAGCAACGGCAGCGGCATTGCGCCCTTCTTGCGAAAACCTGGCAGGACCCTCATGAAATACGATGGTTGAGACTCCGAGTGAGGCGTTCCTGGGTAAACAAGCAGAACAACAATGCAAGTGATATAGTTGGAGTGAGCCACTCAGCGTCGATAAGATGCCAAATGCAGTGTTACACCGCCGCTGCTGAGGCCACGGCCGCTGATGCAGCTTCTATCGCTGCGAACTGCTGCGCCTACGACTCAGCCTTGGTGACTCAGCCTTGGTAACTCAGCCACGCTGAGCCAGCCACGCCGAGTCGTGTGACTCATTAGGAGGGTCCTGCCGCTGCCGCCGCCCCTGCTGCTGCTGTTACAATGAGGATTTTATTTGCGAGATGTTTCCAAGCAATCGATGACGAGTTGTGTTTATTATTATTTATTCATGAGTTGTGTGTATTATTGACGTGCGAGAGGAGGAAACCGGAGCGCCTGGAGAAAACCCCCCACGCCTTGCGCGAGAGAGCATCTGTTTGTTCCGTACAGACGGAACAAACAGATGGAGTTACGTCCAATTGCTGTCCCGCCTTCTACTGGCGAGCTAGAGTACGGAACCTCTTGGACGCCCACAGGAAAGGGAGATGGAACAGATGGCGATTAGTCCTCACCTACTTTACCCCCTTCTTCTGGCAACTCATGGTATGGCACCTCCACGCGATCTGTAACCACAAACCCCCCCCCCCTCTGTTATGCCTCTACAGTGCTGGGTTACTGGCATCCACGTGAGGCATAGCCACCACCTCCACCACCGTCATCACCACCACCACCAACAACGCCACTACCATCACCACCACCACCACCACTTCCACCACCACCACCACCACCCCCAACCCCCACTTCCATCACCACCGCCACCACCACCACCACCGCCGCCACCGCCACCACCACCACCGCCACCACCGACACCGCCACCGCCACCACCACCGCCGCCGTCATCACCACCACTACCAACGCCACTTCCACCACCACTTCCATCACCACCACCCCCAACCCCCACTTCCACCACCGCCACCGCCACCACCACCACCACCCCCACTTCCACCACCACCACCACAACCGCCGCCACTGCCACCACCACCGCCATCGCCACCACCACTGCCAGGCTTTTGCACCCAGGTTGCGTTCTCATTAGATCTTGACAGTTAAGCAGGGTTTGTTCCTGGATAATGCTTGGATAGGCACTCGCCATGCATGCAAACAGGTGCTATTGGCTGGTGCTGTGGGGATCATTTGTCAGCAAAACACAAGCGCAGCAGAATCCATTGTTGTACTGCACTGTACTATGCTCCCACAACTATGCTCTCCACCTTCACCGAAACCCGAAACTGACCAGAGCGGTGAAGTATGGTCGAATGAACCACATGATGCACATGGCGAAGTGGAGACCCTCTCTCATTCGTCGATGGATCGACCTGGGGCGGTCGTCATTAGATTTTCCTGACTGGGCGGACATTCTCACCCGCAGGGGAGCGAAGGCGCAGGACCGCCCGGCACCAGGCGCCTCTCCGCGACCGACCCGCTGGCGCCGCTCGCCCCCCGCAACGACGACCTCCAGCGTGCCACCTCGGCGGAGTCGGACCCCGGGGAACGGCCTCGTGTGCCGGTCGGGTACCCCGGCGACGACGGCGCCGGCGAGGGCCGTGCGCGAACCGCGGGGGCCTCGCCGTCGCCGCCCGAAGGCCCCGCAGGGCGGCCCCGGCCACGGTCGCTCCCCATCGCCGCGGAGGTCCAGAACGGGGCCCGGGGGAGGGACACGGCGTCGACGGCGGTGCCGGCGGAGCGAGCGAGGGCCCTGCGGACGTGCGGCGGCAGCCTGGACTCGCTGGAGGAGGAGCTGGAGCGGATCCAGCGGCACGACATGGTGGAGGACAGCAGCGAAGGAACGCCGTCGCCGCTACCGCGGCTTCTGCAGGGTCTGGCGAGTGGCTGCGGCCCACGGGGCTACGGGCCTCCCGCCGCCCCCATCGACGGGAGGGAGAGGGACGAGGAGGAGGACCTGATACGCAAAGTCCTGCAGTTGACCACCGGCGGGGGAACGGCGGCGGCGGGCGACGCCGGAGGCTGTTCGAGGGCGGTGAAACTCGGCCCCTGCAAGGACAGCGAGAGCGCGAGCTCCGTGAGCAGCCCCGGCGAGAGCCTGCGCTTCGACAGGGAGCCCGAGCTGGAGAGCCTGGGCAGCAGCCCCGACGACCGCTCGCCGGGGAACGGCTCGTCCAGCTGCCTCCCTCTGTCAAGCCGCACGGCCGGGAGTGCCACGTCGCCCTCCGTCTCCTCGCTCGAGGACGACAGCGACGCCAGCCCGGGCTGCCGCGGCGTCAGCGTCGGCGCCGTCGTCGGCGGAGGGAGGGCACCGGACGACGAGGTCAGCGTGCCCAGGAAGAACCGCTCGCACTCGCAGAACCAGCAGCCGCCCGCGATTGTAGACTCGTCGGAGGAGGAGGAGGCGCTCGAGGGGCGGGTGGCGCTGCACGAGCAGGAGCGGCTTCACGAAGCCGAGCTGCAGCAGCAGCAGCAGCGCAGGAGCGCCGGCAGGAGGTCCAAGCGCGAACGCGAGGACCTGAGGGCCCAGCGGCGGAGGCAACGGTCGCGCGCGTCGCCCAGCAACCTGTCGCCCATCGAGGACGCGTCGCCTACCGAGGAGCTGCGACAGGCGGCCGAGATGGAGGAGCTGCGGCGCTCCTCCTGCTCCGAGTACTCGCCCAGCATCGAGTCGGAGCCCGAGGGCTTCGAGTCCTACGCTGAGAAGATCTACCGCCTGCAGGAGGAGTTCAAGCAGCTGACGTCCATCAACCGCAGCACCAGCCACGAGGGCTCCGAGTCGTACGCGGCGCGGAGCCGCGCGTCGTCCGAGCGCGTGCTCAAGAGCGCCGAGGAGGCGTACGAGGAGATGATGATAAAGTCACGAGCGCGGCCGGTGGGCGATGGCGGTGTCGGCGACGGTCCGACGGCGGTGGTGGAGGCGACGACGGCGGGCCGCGCTGGGGCCTCGCCATGCGCTACAGGAGGTGGAGACACTGGCTCCGGCGACGCCAGCCCTGGCGATGCATGGCACGGAACGTCAGGGAGGCCCTACAGGGAGGAGACGGGTGGTGACGCGGTGTTCGACTTCAGCCGGAATCGCGAGCTTCGGGCATGCGAGGAAGCGACGAGCACCGCGACGCCAACCATGTCGGCGGCGACGGGGAGCGGCGCGGATTACCTGGGCGCAAGGTATGGCTACGGCGACCTGCTGGGCGACGTTACCCCCCTGCTCACGCCCGGCATCAGCCCAACACAGCTGGCTTCGCCATTACCCGCCTCTCGCGGGCAAGGGAGGCCGGGCGACATCGTGAACCTGTCCTGCGGTGCCGGTGCCACGATTCCCACCGCCAGGCCACACGTCGCCACCACCATCGCCTTCCCGGCCATACCTGCCGTGCGAATAACTCAGCACTTTACCGACCATGAGGACAGCGCTGATACTGCCGGATCAGTGGAGGCGTTGCCGGAAGCCGACTCGCAGGACGACTACCGACCCGTGGCCTCGGACGTGACCGTCGCTACTCACACCGTCCCATGTTCGGCCTCTCCTTCGTTGGCACAGCAGCAGCAGCAGCTGGTGACAGCACCGGCTGTTGCCGAGGACGTGCGCTTGACGAGCTCGTTGGGTTACTGGCGGGAGCCACAGATGCCCATCTCTTCGAGTGTTAAGCAGCCGCCGCGACTTTTCAGGAGCTCCAGCCACGACTTCTCATTCGCCGTGGACGATGATGCGACGGAGAAGGCCTCCATCCTGCACAATTTGTCCAGCTTCAGCCAGGGTGCTGGTGGCGGTGCTGGCAGCGCTGGCGGGGGTGGCGGCAGAGGGGGCAGACGCAGCTCCTCCGTCGATGCGGAGTTGTACTTTTCCTCCGAGCTGAACCCCATGGCGCTGCTGTACGACGCAGGGGAATCTGTTGACCACGTGATTTCAAGGCCTCCGACGGCGTCCTCTGCACCGTGCTCACAGGCCTTGGGCGAAGAGCATGGCGACCCATTGAGGGCCTTCGCTCGCCCACAAGCCTGCCAATGGCCAGATGATGGATTTGGCCAGAGGGGGGAGGTGGAGGAGGAGGAGGAGGAGGCCAGATGCGGCAGGGCGAAGTCTCGGGTCGTCGACCTGCGCATGCTCAAGACGCAGCCGCTCATCATGACGGACCAGGGCGTGGACCTGACGTCGTTCGCCTCGGAGAGCCGGCGCTTTAGTGGCGATAACGTCGGTGTCAGCGCCGCCAACAAGCCGGGCAGCGTGGTGAAGCCGGGGATCGTGAACCTGAGCGCGCTGGATTTGAACACGAGCCAGAGCCAGAGCCAGAAGGTGACGATCGTGAACCGTGGCACGAACGTGCCCACAAATTACAAAGTGGCCGCCAGGTCTGTGCCGTCGCCGCATGATGTCACCACCACCACCACGACCAGCAGCAGCAGCAACAGCATCAGCAAGCCATTAAACCTGGCCCAGAACGCATCGGCCACCACTATGGCGCCAACGAATGGGCCGGCGTTCGGTCTCATCATCACCGCCGATTCCTCAGTGAAGGCCGCAGCAGGGCACGGTGTGGAGGCGTCGCGGGCAGAGCAGGCCGAGCGATGCCTCGGTGCCGCTGGCCGGCCAAAGTACAACAACTGCCAGAACAGCATGGTGGGTGGCGGGCATGGCCCAGGCCCGAGGGTCGCGGCCACGTCTCAGGACGGGAGGCCCGACGAGGCGGCGAGCGGCCTCTTGGGGCCGGGGGAGGGCCCGGCGGATCTCGTCCGGGGCGGCGACGGGAGGCGAGCGACGTGCTGCGACGTCGTCTACCGCTTCCCATTCCTCCGCTCGCCCTCGCTTTGGGGGAAGCCACCGTCAGATTCATCGCCGCTGCCCGCCATCGCGGCGCAGGGGAAGGCCGATCTTCTCCGCCGGCACGAATCCGCGAGCGCCTACCACTGCTTCCCGCTCGGCCCCCTGCGCTCCTCCTTCTCCGACACCAACCTGGCGGGCATCGGCGACTACGGCAGCTGCCCTTTCGGGTATGACGGCACGGGGACGGGCAAGGTCATGGACCTGACAGCCAAGAATGGCTTTGTGGCGCGAGGCGGCCTCCTGTCGGGTGATGTCGGCCTGGGCGCCAAGTTCGACCTGGGGGCGTACACTGAGTGCGGCCTGAGGCCCATGCGGCGCTATAACTCAGACCACGCCATTTCCAAGATGGAGTGCGACGATGGCAGCGGTGGGCGCGGCGCGTCCAGGGGGGCGCACGTGGACTTCCGGTCGACCGAGGAGACCATTCGGGAGATCAACAAGCTGTGCACGGAACTCACCTCGCTACAGCGAGAGTGGTCGACCTACAGCGACGGCAAGGGCGCAGCGCCGACGAGCCAGCTCGCCCTCGCCGGCTA
Organism: Entosphenus tridentatus; assembly: GCA_014621495.2. Lineage (NCBI taxonomy): Eukaryota > Metazoa > Chordata > Hyperoartia > Petromyzontiformes > Petromyzontidae > Entosphenus > Entosphenus tridentatus. Next base: position 4,470 of record JAAXLI020002677.1, on the reverse strand, counting down.
CGGCGTGGGTGCCCCGGCGCTGAATGCGCTGGTGGCGGCGGTGCCGTCCGAGGCCGCAGATTTCCTGGTGCCTGCTGTCCCCGTAACCGCGCAGCCGTCGTCCATCATGGGCCCTCTGGGTGCCGCGGGCTATCGGAACGGGGCGACCGGCCGCATGGAAGCGGCGCCGAACTTTGAGGACTTCCTGCCGACGGTTGTGCAGCAGCAGCAGTGGCGGAGGGGGTCGGGGTCGCGGAGCTTCTCGGCGGTGCTGGCCGGTGCTGACACCCAGGCATATTCCCCCGACGCTGTCACCGCCACCGCGAAGACCGCCGGCGGCCACCTGGGCTACGGCATCCCGCAGCTGTGCACGGCAGCGGCGGTGGCCGTGGCGGGCCCGGGAGGCTACTTCGGCACTTACGGCCCGGGCCCCCGCGGCGACGGCGCTCCGCCAGGATGCTCCGAGGAGAACGCGACGCAGCGGCTGGGTCCGTACGTCCTCGACACAATCGCGCCGGACACGAGGGAGGGGGCCCTTGTCGGGCAGCGGTGGGACAAGGGGGAGGTGACGGTGGAGGCGGAGGGGCGCCGGTGGTCCCTGGAGCCGGAGGAGCACGAACTGCTGCGGGAGAAACAGGCAGAGCAGCAGCAGGTGCAGCTGCAGCAGCAGATACTTGAGCTGGAGAAGGTGAAGCAGAGGCGCCTGCAGGAGGAGATGGAGTGTGAGCGCGTGGAGATGCGCCTGCGCCTCGACCAAGAGAAGCGCCTGGTGGAGCAGGAGCTGAGCGAGCTGCATGGCATGAAGCGGCGCCTCTTCCGGCGCCAGCAAGAGGAGCGCCGCGAGCAGTTGTCCCTGCAGCAGGAGCAGATGGTCCACCACCACGTGCAGATCGACAAGATCAAGCAGCTGCAGACGCAGCTGCAGCAGCAGCTGGAGGAGCAGAAGATGATCCAGGCGACCCCGTCGGTCGCCTCCGTCGCTGCCGCCGCCGCATTCGGCCGCGACGTGGGGCCGTGGTGGACGACGAGGGCCGGGCAAGAGCTCGGCGGGCCACGCTGGCCGGCGCCGGGACCGCACGAGGCCGGCGCCGGCGGCCGCGTCCCCCGCCGGCCCTCCCGGCACAGCGTCCCCAGGCCCGCGGCCGAGCTCTCGCTCCGCGATGCCCGATGGCGTAGGCCACCCCGGCGGAGGAGCCTGGGGAGTGGCGGTGGAGGAGCGCGGTCATCGTCATACTGGGAGGAGGAGGACGAAGAGATGGATGACGAGGAGGAGCAGAACGTCGGCACGGGATCAGTCCGGCGGCCGTGGTTCGATCGCGGCGTCCGGACGGACGACGACGGCGACGAGCGCCGGCGTTCGCGCCGCAACGGCGTGGACTGCGGCGTGCAGACGGACGACGAGGACGGCCGTGGCAGCGCGGGCTGGGGCAGTTCCTCCCGGAGGAGGAGGGGGAGGAGTGTGAGGGCCAGCGGCCCGGGCCGCGAAGCCGTCGTGGGCGACGGCTCTTCGCCGGCCCGCACCCTCACATCGAGCGTCGGCGTCCAGACCAGCGCCGACTGTTCGGTGCAAACGGAACCGGCGCCGGGCGCCGTCTCGCGGCGTGACCGTGACGACTTCTACGACATCTCGAAGCCCGAGCGGACCCACCTAGGCCGGAGCTCCGGCTGCCAGACCGACGGCGACGGCGGGAGGCGGCCGGCACCGCTTGAGATTGGGGCGGCCGGCTTCCATCCCAGTGACGCCGGGGCTGGCGAGGCATCGCCCCGGTCGCCCAAGCTGCTGTTCTCGCCCGTGTCGCCGCTGGCGTGCGGCAAGCCACTGGACGCGCCGTTCGGCACCAGCGAGAGGCTCAACAAGGCGCACGTGTCACCGCAGAAGCACCTGCCGCCCACGCCGGCAGCGCGGGAGGGGAAGCAGGGGCCGCCCTCTCGGCGGCACGAGGAGGAGGAGGACGACGACGGGAGTCACCGTGGGCTCCAGTGCTCCAAGGCTGCGGTGAGCATGAGCGTTGTATCTTTGTATGTTGGTTATTTGGCACCGTACGTATCATACTTATTTGAAGTTGCGCGTTCAATTAAATGTTATCATACGGTGTTGGATTAAATTACGTTATTTCATGACGTCAGTAATTATTTGGTGATTCAGTGAAATGCCTTAATTGTTGTTATTAGTTTATCTGAATGAACGTTTCAGGCCGTCGCCCTTCTGGCCTCCGTGGCTGGTCGTCAGGCCCTGTGGCCGCCGTTGTCGCCGGAGGATATTGGCCGAGAGCCCTCACCTTGACCAGTGAGGCCCGTTGAGGGCGGCACTCGGCCAGCCGCCCTTTATGCGATCGATGTAAACCCAGGCTTTCTGCCGTAGCGATGCATAGTTGACGGCCTGACAGCATGCGTGCCGTTCTCCCTTGCAGGTTGACGGCCCCGGCACGGGCCGCAAGGTCAAGAGGACATTGCCCAACCCTCCCATGGAGGAACGGCCACCCACCGGGCCCGCCGCCTCATCTCCATTGCCGGCGCCATCAGCAGCGTCGACGAGGATCAGCGCGCCGGGGGCGGGCGGACCCGACGGGCGATCGGCGGCGCCGGCGGGGCCCGGCGTCGCGCCCGTGCAGCGCAAGCAAATCCTGCGCGAGATCGACGCGGAGTTGGAGCGGGTGGAACACGACTCGGCGAAGCTGCGCCAGCGCCAGGAGGAGCTGGACGCCGAGGAGCGCGAGATCGACGCCCGCATGCGCAACCTGGAGCGGGGCCTCGGCCGCAAGGCGGAGAGGAACGGCGGCGGCGACGTCGGTGGCGCCGCCGACCCCGGACGCTACCCCACAGCGCGTGCCCTGGGACTTGACGCCGGGCCGGCGGGGCCGGGCTTCTCGCCGGCGCGGCGCCAGCAGGAGGCGTGCCTCCCGGGACTTTACCCGGCACCGGCCGGCCCGGTCCCGCCTTGCCGAATCTTCCCATCGTCGTCCTACCTGGCTTATCCGCAGTTGCGCCAGGCCGATGGCGCGGAGGCGCCGAGGGGCTACGCGCCGTCGTCCGGCTCGCTCCCCTACGCCATCCCCACGGCCCCGTACCCCGGCCTCACAGCGCCGGTGCCGCAGCTCAAGGCCCGGCAAGCGTCGCTGGACCTGGAACCGAACCTCGAGACGAACTACGAGGTGGTGGCCGAAGAGGAGCTGCTGGGGGCGTTGCTGGCACGTCGGCGCTCGGCGGCCCGTGGCGGCAGGGACGACGACGGGCCGAGCAGCGACGCCGCGACGGTGCCGCTACGCGACCTGGCTGCCGCCGTCGGCTTCGCCGCCAACTCGGACGCATTTTACGCCGACCTGGAGCAGAGCGTCCCGCGCAACTACGAGCTCATCGACGACATCGGCGAGCTGACGAGGACGCCGGCGCCGAGCGTCGTCGCCGCGGGCGACCCCTTGCAGTGCCGGCAGAGCCGCCGGCCGCCCGAGCGCGAGCCGCCGTTCGGCAGGAGCCCGTACAGGGCCGACGCAGAGTTCACGGATGACGCCTACGAGCAGAACCTGCCGAGAAACCTGGCGCGGTTCTACCGGGGCGATGGCAACGGCGGGGAGCCGCTGGGGGCTGTACGGGCCGAGCCGCGGCATGCCGAGGAGAGGCCCGGGCACAGGCCCGTCTCGAAGGCCTTCTCATCGGCCGTCATCTCCAAGCGTGGCAAGCACAAGCGGCAGCAGAACATGGAGCAGAGGCTGGCGGCGGCTGCCGCCGGCGCCTTCGGGCCGGGTTCCGACGCCGACATGGGGTACACGGGCCGCTACGACGGCATGCTCGCGTGGCCGGAGGAGAGGCCCCGGCGCCGGCACGGCGACACGGCCACGCCGCTCGGCGGGTGAGCAGTGAAATACGAGATGTCCCCCTAAGCCAGCCAACAGGACATTGGCATTAACCCGAACCATGACCCTGACCATGACCCTAACCATGACCCTAACCGTGACCCTAACCGTGACCCTAACCGTGACCCTAACCGTGACTCTAACCATGACCTAAGCATGGCCCTATAACCACAGCAATCCCATATTATGTTTCAGATGTGATGTGAAGCTCTCTGGGTGTAGGAGGGCAGCTGCATTAAAAAAACAGAATCACTGTTACCCCGAGTGCCATACTAGCTCTACGGGATTCTCGCGAACCACAACCCAAGCCAGGCTGGCTCTACCGGATTCTCGTGAACCCTAACCCGTGCCAGGATGGCCCTTCTGGCTTCTTGTGAACCTTCACCTGAACCACGGTAGCCACACTTGTGTGCGGCGGTGACCTCAGAGTGAATGACCTCCGCTTCTTATGCCTCTGCTGCTGCTGCTTTTGCTGCCTCTGCTGTTGCCTCTGCTGCCGCTGCTGCCTCTGCTGCCGTCACCGCGCGGCCGCTGACAGCGTTCTCCTTTACGACGACGACGGCGAAATCAGCTACAACGGCTACGGGCCTCCCCTCCACGACTACGCCGAGCGTTACTCTTGCGACCCCGACGCGCCGCC